>SJYV01036154.1:0-41251 GCA_006410875.1 Neotragus pygmaeus | reverse complement strand
CCCCACCCCCCCAGCAGCCATGAGGTCAGCTTGCAGAGTGTTGGCACCTCCCCCACCCATCACGCGGAGCCCAGAGGAGCATGGCACTGCCAGGGCTGGGGCGGGCGCCAGCTCGGAGTCCCCGGGTTCCTCCTTCCTCCTGCACCCCCTCTGCGGTAGCTTCTCCTCCTCCAGCCCCCCTTGATCACGTCCCAAAGCATTTCCCCCATGAACACAAGATTGCTGCTTCTCATATAACACATAAGCTGTGGTGTGAACTTCTGGTAAATGAAGATCTTATTTAAAACTGTGTGCTATCAGGGGAGAGGAAGAGACAGGTTCCAACACAGCTCAGCCGAAATCTTGCCAGGAAAAGGAGGTGGGACAGTGCAGAGAGCCACCATCGCTCCCGGGAAGTCACTGGAGAGAGGCTGTGGGACCCCCGGCAATGCTCCCAACTCATCCACGAGGGCCAAGCAGGGTTATCACTTTATCTGTGCGGGAGGGTAGGACAAGGAGCTGACCCCACTGGAGGTTTGGAAGAAAGTGCAGCTTAACCTTGTAGGGCTTTTGAAGAATCGTGGACCTTTGGATCCGAGAGGCCTCGGAGAAAATAGGGTTCTGAGGCCTTTACATTAGCAGCACAACAGAACCACTGGAATTGCTTTTAAAGCACAAGATGGCCAGGCCAGATTCTAAGTCCAGTTAAGTCAGAATCTCTGGGTGAGAACCAGGCAGCAGTGATCCCACTGATCAGCCAAGGCTAGGAACCAGCAGGTCCTTCTCTTTTTAACAAGAGGCGTGCATCTGCATCCCCTGGGGTGCTCTGTCTAAATTCATACGCCCAGACTTCCTGAGCCAGCGTCGCTAGGGGCAAAGGTCACATAAGTAAATTTTGAAAAAAACCTCTAGGCGATTCTTAGGTACAGCCCCAGTTATTCGTTCACTGGGCTCCAGTCTGTGCCGGGCACTGTGTCTGTGCCAGGCACTGTCCCGGATCTGGAGGGTACAGTACTGAGAGAGTGGCACGGCCCTACCCTCATGGAGTTGACATGCTGGAGGGATGCCAGACGACGAGCCAGCAAGCACATAAATACACACACAAATAAGCACTAAGAAAAAAGTAAGCGAGGCAGAGCAGTGGCAGTGCGCAAGGACCCTCTGAGCAAGGGACATCCCAGCTGGGACCAGATGACAGGAAGGAGCACACCACGTGGATGTCAGTGGTGAGAGTATCCTGTACAAACGCAGGTTTACTGACGTGGGAGCTGCGTCTCCTGCCAGCTGCAGACCCACACTCTCATCAAAACCCCTACTTACATGACCTGTTCGGACAGGAAATGCTGAGGGGAGGCTAGTGTTGCCACAACTGCCCCCTTTGGGTTCTCAGGAAATTCAGCCGGTGGCTGGACTGCACAGATTTTAGAAAACGTACACCTGAAAGCTGACAGGGTCCTCTGAGTTCCCTGGTCCAGCCCCCTTAGGTAGCAGATGGGGAAACTCTGGCTTTAGCGAGAGGTAGCAACTGGTGTGGTATCTCAGTTCACAAAGGGTTAAACAGGACCATGACTCCAACATGAGTCACTGTCAGGCCCAGCGTCCACCCTTCCCCTCAATTCCCTGCTGCTCTTTTTCTCTGTTATCAACAACCTGTGTGCTCCAGCCACAGTACAAGGTCACGACACACTGTGGGGTGGCGGGCAGAGGGGCGGGTAGNAGCAAGAGAATTCCAGAAAAACATCTGTTTCTGTTTTATTGACTACGCGAAAGCCTTCGACTGTGTGGATCACAATAAACTGGAAAATTATGAAAGAGATGGGAATACCAGACCACCTGACCTGCCTCTTGAGAAACTTATATGCACGCTAGGAAGAAACAGAACTGGACATGGAACAACAGACTGGTTCCAAATAGGAAAAGGAGTACATCAAGGCTGTATATTGTCACCCTGCTTATTTAACTTATATGCAGAGTACATCATGAGAAGCAGCTGGGCTGGAAGAAACACAAGGTGGAATCAAGATTGCCAGGAGAAATATCAATAACCTCAGATATGCAGATGACACCACCCTTATGGCAGAAAGTGAAGAGGAACTAAAAAGCCTCTTGATGAAAGTGAAAGAGGAGAGTGAAAAAGTTGGCTTAAAGCTCAACATTCAGAAAATGAAGATCATGGCATCCAGTCCCATCACTCCATGGGAAATAGATGGACAAACAGTGGAAACAGTGTCAGACTTCCTTTTTGGGGGGCTCCCAAATCACTGCAGAGGGTGACTGCAGTCATGAAATTAAAAGAAGCTTACTCCTTGGAAGGAAAGTTATGGCCAACCAAATAGCCTATTGAAAACCAGAGACTTTACTTTGCCAACAAAGGTCCGTCTAGTCAAGGCTATGGTTTTTCCAGTAGTCACGTGTGGATGTGAGAGTTGGACTGTGAAGAAAACTGAGAGTCGAAGAATTGATGCTTTTGAAGTGTGGTGTTGGAGAAGACTCTTGAGAGTCCCTTGGACTGCAAGGAGATACAACCAGTCCATTCTAAAGGAGATCAGTCCTGGAGAACACTTTGGAAGGAATGATGCTAAAGCTGAAACTCCAGTATTTTGCCCACTTCATGCGAAGGGTTGACTCATTGGAAAAGACTCTGAAGCTGGGAAGGATTGGGGGCAGGAGGAAAAGGGCACGACAGAGGATGAGATGGCTGGATGGCATCACCGACTCGATGGACCTGAGTTTGAATGAACTCCGGGAGTTGGTGATGGACAGGGAGGCCTAGCATGCTGCAATAATTCATGGTGTCGCAAAGAGCCGGACATGACTGAGCGACTGAAGTGAACTGAACTGAACTGATTGAGAATATTTATAGTCTTATAAATTGCAAACAAAAATGTTAACATTCCCTAAAGCATTAAAATAGCAATAATAAAGCCACATATTAATATAAATAACATCTTCATGAAAAAGATCATTGTTTCCCCAAACAAAAAATCGGTCAGAATAATTGCCTTGTTTTAAATTGCTGCATATTTAGTATAAAACTTAATAAAAGACACCTAGATTCTCATGTCCACTTCTACATTATTGAGTCAATTTCAAGGTGGTGCTTTGGTTGAAGTACATGAAGAAAATCCACCCTCACAGGTATATAGCCTTTTCAAATAATTGGGTATATTCTTCTCTGATACTACATTGAAATCTGACAACTAGTAGTTCCTTAAAGTTTAGCTGCTCTGTGAAATCATAAAGCCCATCAGTGAACTTCTTTTCTGTTACATTAAAATATGTTGTCTCTATTGCACTTTGAATCTATCTTTATCCACACCTGATTTTGTAACACTGACCTGTGACATCTGGAAAGCCACTGGCTGCTGAGTTATGTATTTTAA
The DNA here is from genome assembly GCA_006410875.1 of Neotragus pygmaeus. Taxonomy (NCBI): domain Eukaryota; kingdom Metazoa; phylum Chordata; class Mammalia; order Artiodactyla; family Bovidae; genus Neotragus; species Neotragus pygmaeus. Next base: position 37,889 of record SJYV01036154.1, on the reverse strand, counting down.
CATATTCCACTACATTCTACAACGGGAAAAAATGTACTTAGTATTTTCACCACCAATGTCATCAGAAAAGTGTTTAAGTTGAGAAAATGTCAAGTCCACTGTGGTGGACACAAATTTCCCAAAAATTTACTTTTTGCTTTAAAAGTTCAAATTGGGTAAATCACAACAACTGCCAAGTGACTTTTCTTGCAATGACAAGCTTATTTTGTGCATTTTTGAGAAAATATCTGCCAATACCCAAATCTCAATAAACTTGCTTTGCCTGTCATTTGTTATTTAGAGTAAAAATTATGTTTTGTGAAAAAGAAAATAGTTCATTTCACAACTCAAAACCTTCCAAGTGTTTTTCCTTTAGACAAGCACAACCTGGCATGAAGCAAAAGTGCTTTATGCTTACCTCCCATTTCATCATGCAGAAAATTTTAAAGACATGTATTTTAAGGGTAAATAGTAAAATTAATAATTGTTACTGCTTCTTCAATGTCATTCTTCAGTGAAACTGGCATTTTAAAACCCGATCAAGACATTTAACACTGATTCCCTGACACTGTTTATTGTTATTTTGTTGGTGAAGGCTTGCTGTAAGAACAGAATCCACTGTGCATATTTTAAGCAAGAAAGGGTTGAATATAGTCTTAGACACTGTGGAGTCTAACACAAGTTCTAGGTTGGGATTCCAGGATCTTTGTTGTCAGAACACTGTAGAACTGACCACCAGCAGAATTACCTCCTTGGAGACCACCCCTGGAGTTGTCCCCTCATCAACAAGCCTCTGGTGTCTATACCCCAAGAAACTAGGGACGTATAACAGGAAGATGTTTCAGAGTCCCCTGGCTTAGCAGCAGAGAGCATGGAAAGACAATCTCCACTGAGCTCCTGTGATCCATGTATCATGTGAGTCGATCCAATTCGCAGAATCGAATTTTCATCTGTTACCTCCAACAGCAAAGAAACCTGGGAAATAGAGTGTTTGGCTTTCTAACCTCTCAAACTTAGAAAGAAGGTGAAATGAAGATTGAATGAGCCAGTTCTGGTTTGGACCTAGTCAACAGGAATTTGTCCAGTGACGACAACTGGCAAGTAGCTTACTTTCTTGCAAGTGACAGAAAATCCGCCTAGACACTGTGCAGATTTCTCTCTCGCACTTTTACCCATTGATTGTGAGCAAATGGGCCAACTGCTGCCGTGAAGCCAGACAGAATGGCAGGGGATGTGAAGGGTAGGGAGTGGGATCAGGCAGGGATCAGTCAGAGAACCTGCATTGTCCTTAACCAGAAACCCACGTCTTTCTGTGGGTGACCCTGGGATGTCACAATAGGGACCATGGAATGTTCTGACATCTCTTTCAAAAGCCCTCCTTCTAGTCCACTTAGCAATGTTTCTTTTTAAACCAGCAATTCTCAAAACTTGATACTGTGTTTGAAATGTGGGTTAGAGTCTTGAGCTGTACTGCCAGAGACTTTAATTCAGTTTAAGACAGAATCTAAATTTCTTTTTAATCTTTTTTTTTTAAGTTGTATCTTCTTTCCTCCTTTTTTTCTTCCCTCCCTTCCTCCCTCCTGTCCTTCCTTCTCTCCTTCCTCCTCCTTCCTTCCTTGATTCCTTCATTCACAGTTTATCTCAGGAGGTTTGGATAGTTGGTCTACTGACCACAGTGAAAGAAATACAGTCTTAAGGTATCATGTCCTGATCCTGAGAACCCAGATCCGCCCGTTTCAGGAGACCATTGCCACAGATGAAAGGAAGTCAGCTCTCACTCTGTGGTCAGTTAGCTCTCCCCTGGGTGGAGGGACACAGCAAGGCTGAGCAACCGTGACTTCTTCCCCTGCTTTTACATTAAGGAAGTCATTTCCCAACCAAATTTAGCTAAAGTCCAACTACTAGTTTACCTGAAAAGTATTTTCTTTCCTCTGTTTTGTTTCCATTAGTTCCCTCTTCCTGGATTTTATTTGAGCATATATTGTAAGTCAAAGATCTATTTTTCCCCCATCCTATGTATTTCATCACTGCTTTGTGATATTTCCTGTATTTTATTTTCAGGGTTTTTTTTTTTTAGAGTCTCTTTCTCATTATTTTGTTTTATTGCTTTGTTTATTAGGTGTTTGACTAGTACCCCACTCTTTTAATTCTTGTAGCCATCTAGTTTATTTTTATATTAAACATATATTTACATTATATTTTCCATTAGGAGAAACCCATTATTCTCCTTGTACTTTCTCTTTTAAAAACTTTTTATTTCCACCAATTATTGATATTTTTATTTTTCTTCCAGATGAACTTGAAGAATAAATCTGTATTGATTTTGCCTTCCCTTTATTTTTTCTTTTAAATTGGCCAAACAGGCTTCTCACGCTCTTCATTTGTTTCTTCTTATCTTTCAGCAATCTTTCTTTCCTTCTCTTATACTTAGAATTCACCACTCACAGCATACATAATAAACTGATTTCTTCTTTTGTCTTTAAGACTGTCTTTAATAGTCATATTTCCTCAGAACACACTGACTTTCTCTCACACCTAGAAATTTTTCTATCTTCTTGACCTGAAATAAGGACAATGAAAACAAACCTCAATCCTTAGAGTTAAAAAAAAAAAATCAATTTTGGAAAACGACTTATCTTTTCCTTATCCTCTAAAAGCAACAAAAGTTATTCTTTTTTTATGTCAGCACAACAACAGAAGCTAAAATTATCTACGCAGCACCAGTTAAATCATGCCTTTCTCTGCCTCATACTGCACAGCTTAAATATTTAAATACAGTTTCTTTGTTGTGAACACAAATCACCAGCCTTTCTCCATCACTCTATAATCCACATGTCACCAATACGCTAAGCAAACTGTAAGCAAGTACACTGAAATTTGCCCGGATTGACTTGGGCCATCAGTATTGTCTATGTATACAACTAAGAAATATATAGGCTGCCCAGGCGGCTCTAGTGGTAAAGAATCTGCCTGCACATGCAGGAGATGCAAGAGATTAGGGTTCAGAAAGATCCCTTGGAGTAGGAAATGGTAACCCACTCTAGTATTCTTGCCTGGAAAATTCAATGGTCAGAGAAACCTGGTGGGCTACAGTCCACAGGGTCACAGAGGTGGACACACTGAGCCACTGAGCAGACACGCACATGTAATATACAAAGATGTTGTGGTGCCTTTGGTGTGTTTTCCAGTTCTCAGTGTGTGCTCTGTCTATAGCCTGCAAAGCCATAGCCACCGCCACCACCTGCATAGCCACTGATGTTTGGGTCCAGGTTTACCAATAAAGCCCAACTGAACCAGTGAGACGGTTTCTCTTGTAAGTATTTGGATCTAAAAAATAAAGATGTCATGAATCCCTGCTGGAAATTTAATCATAGGATGTGTAACTTCTGAAGCTCTGACATTTTCACCATTAGCCATAAACCTGAGAGAACAGATGTCCGCAGAGAAACAGAGATGAAGCAGGCAGGCTGACAAGAGGGACGAGGGTGAGGGAGGAGAATTAGAGAAGGTGGCCCATACCTCTTGTATCTTCTAGAGGTATTTTCTTTGTGAAATTCTCCTTTAGACTATTCCTCCTCTCAGTTTTTGGAAGCACTTGAGAAGGGCTTGCTTCCCTTATGGCTCATCTGGTAAAGAATCCACCTGCAATGCAGGAGACCTGCGTTCGATCCCTGGGTCAGGAAGATCTGCTGGAGAAGGGATGCGCTACTCATTCCAGTATTCTTGGGCTCCTCTTTTGGTCCAGCTGGTAAAGAATCCCCCTGCAATGTGGGAGACATTGTTTGATGTTGGGAAGATCCCCTAGAGAAAGGAAAGGTTATCCACTCTAGTATTCTGGCCTGGAGAATTTCATGGACTGTATAGTGCATGGGGTTGCAAAGAGTCAGACACGACTGAGTGTAAGAATTTGGACCTGAAATGCATGAGAAGGACTAGCATTCATTCTTCTTTACGTGTTTGGTAGAATTGAAACATGGTTCAGTGAAATCATCTGATCCTGACCTTTTTTTGTCGGGAAGTTTTTTTTTTTTTTTTTAAAGACCATTTCAGCCTCCTGCTCATTATTGGTGTGTTCCAATTTCCTATTTCTTCATGATTCAGTCTTCAGAGGCTGTTTCTAGGAATCTCTCCATTTCTTCCAGGCTGTCTGTTTTTTTTAATATCTATTTATTTGGTTATTTTGGGATGCATGGTGTCTTAGTTATAGTACATGGAATCTCAGGCTCATTCCTTGCAGCGTGAAGGCTTCTCTCTAGTTGTGGCACATGGGCTTCGCTGCACCAGGCATGGAGCTCTTGTGGGCAGGCATCCAGAAGTCTATCGGGTTCACATGGCCAGGCCCCTTCTCTAGCAAGACACACATCTGGACGGGCACCAAGGCAAGGCTCAGCGAACAGGAACCATGCACATAACCCTTGTTGCAGAGCACCCCCAGTGCATTTCTTGGTCAGAGCAGACCCTGAGCCCCTCAGAGCAGGACCTGAACTAACAAACAGCAACTCCTGGACAGGTCTGTGACCCTGGGCTTCCCTCTGTGCGTCCTCCTTCCATCAGATCTTCAAGATGCTTCCATGGCCCCTGGGGCACTGGCCACCTGTCTGTACCCATGACCCCTCCCAGACTCCTGGGTTCCTCCCATGCAGAGAAGGGTTTTGGGAAGTTGTTTCCTACTTATGGAAGGAAATGGTTGGAAAACAAAACCAGAGCTGCAGCCACATGTCTGTCCTGACCCTGAAGACCCAAACCTCTTCCTTGGAACTGGCCAGTGCAGCAAGACCCATTTTCTGCAACTATGAGCCCCTGATGGGAAAGGATTGGCTGACCCAGGCCCATCAGCGAGCCGTTCTTACATGTGTCTGGATTGAGTCTTTATAACGCTCCCCTCCAGGCAACAAGAGTGCCTGCAGCTGTACCTGATGCCATACTTTCTGCCCTGGGACTGGGCTGGAGAAGAGTAAGGACCTTGCGGGCAGCCCGGGCTGAGTGGGGCTCTGCAGGACAGTCCACAGGAGTTGCCAGGCTGCTAAGGAACAGGACCTTCACCTGTACCTGGTGTTGGAAGCTCTTCTCCAGACAGGGGTGAGGAAGCAAGTGAGAGGGTAACAGGCAGGAAGGCCAGGGATCTCCAAATGGAGAAAATATGCTGCAAGTGTCAGACATTTTTTTTCTCTCTCCCTTAAGTGGCAGGAGGAAACAAACTCTCTATGGAAATGCTTTTCTTAAGCAATGTTAATGAAACTATGTATTTGCCTTGGATTTTGCTTTTCTTCAAAATGGTTCCACCTAAGACTAACTTTTGCCTTATAATAGCTCAATAAACCAGTATTCATATCAATCATTTTGTGGCTGGGGGATGACACACCTCCTGACATCCTGTCTCAAAAATGCATATTGTGGGAGAGGGGCCTGGTGAAACTCCATCAGCCTTGAGGTGTCTCTTTTATCTGATTACTAACTTTCTAACAAACATAAAACAGCTTGCTAAAACTAGCAGAGAGGCACTCTCCATCCTCCTTCTGATGTCTATGTCAGAAGCCTTCTCTGTCCCTTTTCATACTTTAATAAAACTCTGCTATACAAAAGCTCTTGAGTGATCAAGCCTGGTCCCGGGTCCCAAAGCTAAATGTTCTTTTTTAGAGATCACAAATCCAACACTGTTCACCGTAAGCTCTCACAAGAAAAAAGGCAGTGGGGGGAAGGACGGGAGGAGTAACTCAAGTAAGGAAATGGAAGTTTCCAGAAGCTCACCCAGGGCTAGGAGCAATCTGCTTGGCCTGCAGGAGCCAACTGGGCAAGCATGCTGTGGTTCAAGAGGCTCCAAGCCCTTCCCTTCAGCCTCTGGCATATTGAGAATCCCTTGGACAGCAAGGAGATCAAACCAGTCAATTCTAAAGGAAATAAACCCCAAATATTTATTGGGAGGACTGATGCTGAAACTGAATCTCCAATACTTTGGATACTTGATGCAAAGAGCCAACTCATTGGAAAAAACCCTGATGCTGGGAAAGACTGAAGGCAGGAGGAAAAGGGGATGACAGAGGATGAGATGGTTGGATGACATCACCGATTCAATGGACGAGTTGGAGCAAACTCCAGGAGATGGTCAAGGACAGGGAAGCCTGGCATGCTGCAGGCCATGGGGCTGCAAGAAGTTGGGACACAATTGGGCAACTGAACAGCAGGGCATTTCACCTGGGAAGGGTGGAGCAGCTGGCCTGGGGGCTCAGCTCATAGTTACTCAGAGATGCTTCCGTGTGGTCCACCAGCTTCCCACTGAGTTCACGCATTTTGAGGGGCTGCTGGCTGCATGTAAGAGAAGTTCCCAACACTGACCATATTTAGAATTATTCATTCAGTAAAGAAAGAGTGTTGATATAGGATTAGCTTGTTTTTGCTTTTTCCTCTTCTAAATCACACTGAAATTAACATATTTATTCTATTTTGTAAGCACCTATCCAATAATTAGGACAAATTCCCAGAAGTGAAGTTGGCTGGTCAAAGGTATTTTGTTTTAAATTTTTTAGTCTTTTGATTTGTTCCAAAGTTATATTTTAGAACTGTATCAATTTATAAATTTCCCTCAGCAGAATATGTGTTTATTTGCATACAACCTTCCCCAAACCTTCAGTCTTTCTATAATATTAATTAATCTAATAAGAAGACAAGATGTCTCACTTTCAGTTGAACTTGCATCCCTTGATTAATCAAAAAGACAAATATTTCTTTCTTATATTTTCAATGATTAGTATTTTGGATTCTGTGTGTGTGTGTGTGTGTGTGTGTGTGTGTGTGTGTGAACTGCCTATTCGTGTCCCTGCTGTGTGTTTTTCCATTTGGGATACTAGATTTTTCCAACTTTTAAAGGCACATAATTCCATTTGAATTTTTTTTCTCCTGATTCCTCATTTTGGATCTGTGGAGTCACCTATATGTAATTATTTTGCTTAATCTAACACAATACCCTTCCTTTACACACCCTGCACTACCTCCCCCCCCACACACACACAGTGTGGATCCTCACACTTTGTTTTACTCACCTAGAATAAGAAATAGTGAATTTGCAACTATGATCATAAATGGCAGCCCAGTGTACAACATCAGGCCAAAGCCGCTGACCACTGCCAAGGCAGCAGAAATGACTCCAAAGGCCGTGACCCACATTTTGTTTCATATACAGTTACATCTATAAATTTGGAGGGAAAAGTCACGGAACTTGTGGTGGTAGCTTCCATACTGAAATTCCAGCAATTCATAGCATTCTTGACTCAGACACCTCTTCAGAGTCCTCATGGGCAATAATTCCCATGCTTGTCTGCAGAAGAAGGTTAATTTCCAGTCACTAGCTCATTCCAACTGAAGAAAGCAAAAGTGAGGAGGGAACAGAAAAGCTGGGAATCTGTTCAGTTCAGTCGCTCAGTCATGTCTGACTCTTTGCGACCCCATGGACTTTAGCACCCAAGGCTTCCCTGTCCATCACCAACTCCCGGAGCCCACTCAAACTCAAGTCCATCGTGTCAGTGATGCCATCTAACCATCTCTTCCTCTGTTGTCCCCTTCTCCTCCTGCCTTCAATCTTTTCCAGTATCAGGGTCTTTTCAAATAAGTCAGTTCTTCATATCAGATGGCCAAAGTATTGGAGTTTCAGCTTTAGCATCAGTCCTTTCAATGAATATTCAGGACTGATTTCTTTTAGGATGGACTGGTTGGATCACCTTGTAGTTCAAGGGACTCTCAAAAGCGTTCTCCAACACTACAGTCCAAAAGCATCAATTCTTTGGTGCTCAGCTTTCTTTATAGTCCAACTCTCACATCCATACATGACTACTGGAAAAACCATAGCTTTGATTAGATGGACTGATGTTGGCAAAGTAATGTCTCTGCTTTTGAATATGCTGTCTAGGTTGGTCATAGCTTTTCTTCCAAGGAGCAAACATCTTTTAATTTCATGGCTGCAGTCCTCATCTTTAGTGATTTTGGTGCTCCCCCAGAATAAAGTCTCTCACTCTTTCCATTGTTTTCACATCTATTTGCCATGAAGTGGTGGGACCAAATGCCATGATCTTAGTTTTCTGAGAGCTGAGTTTCAAGCCAACTTTTTCACTCTCCTCTTTCACTTTCATCAAGAGGCTCTTTAGTTTTTCACTTTCTGTTGTCAATGTGGTGTCATCTGTGTATCTGAGGTTACTGATATTTCTCCCAGTAATCTTGATTCCAGCTTGTGCTTCATCCAGCCTGGTGTTTTGCATGATGTACTCTACATATAACTTAAATAAACAGGGTGACATTATACAGCCTTGACATACTCCTTTCCTGATTTGGAACCAGTCTGCTGTTTCATATCCAGTTCTAATTGTTACTTCTTGACCTGCATACAGATTTCTCAGGAGGCAGGTCAGGTGGTCTGGAAGAATTTTCCACAGTTTGTTGTGATCCACACAGTCAGAGGCTTTGGAGTAGTCAATAAAGCAGAAATAGATGTTTTCCTGGAACTCTCTTGCTGTTTTTATGATCCAGCAGATGTTGGCAATCTAATCTTTGGTTCCCCTGCCTTTTCTAAATTTAGCGTGAACATCTGGAAGTTCATGGCTCACATACTGTTGAAGCCTGGCTTGGAGAATTTTGAGCATTACTTTGCTAGTGTGTGAGATGAGTGCAACTTTGCAGTAGTTTAAACATTCTTTGGCATTGCCTTCCTTTGAGACTGGAATGAAAACTGACCTTTACCAGTGCTGTGGCCACTGCTGAGTTTTTCAGATTTGCTGGCATGTTGAGTGCAGCACTTTCACAGCATCATATTTTAGGATTTGAAATCAACTCAAATTCCATTACCTCTACTAGCTTTGTTCATAGTGATGCTTCCTAAGGCCCACTTGACTTCGTATTCCAGAATGTCTGGCTCTAGGTGAGTGATCACACCATCGTGTTTATCTGGGTCATGAAGATCTGTTTTGTATAATTCTTCTGCGTATTCTTACCACTTCTTCTTAATATCTTCTGCTTCCGTTAGGTCCAAACCATTTCTGGCCTTTATTGTGCTCATCTTTGCATGAAATGTAACTATTCTGGTTAATTCTTACGTAACGAGCCAAGCATGAATCCACTGACTGGCCTTTCAGAACCACAAAGATATACTAAAACATTGGCAATAGCTAATAGCTAATTCCCCTTTGATCTTCAGAGGAGTGTGTATGGAAGCAAGCAGTATGAAAGTGCTCACGTCTAGGCATCTTCTCACCCACTTATGACTCCAATTAGCCATAAACACAATCCTAAATATCTCCTGTATGTCAAAGCTTGTTTAATATATATTGTGGCTAACAAAAAGAATGAAAGCCTTCTTCTAGAAGATATTCGTGGTTCTCCTCTGCTAGAGAAGTGTGCTCTAGAAAAGAGGCTGCATGTGTGTGCTCACTCGATTCAATCATGTCTATTTGTGATCCTATCGACTGCAGCCCACTATGCTCCTCTCAATGGGATTCTCCAGAATAGTGGAGTAGGTGGCTATGCCCTCCCTCTAAGGGATCTTCCTAACCTAGGGATCAAACCTGCATTGCAGGAGGATTCTTTACCGCTGAGTCACCGAGGAAGCCCAAGAAAAGTGGCTACAAATTGCAAAAAAAAAGTAACATGTGTTCCATCTTGAATAACACAACTTATGCCTGTTTCTAGGTTGGACCAACAAAAATGAAAATATATACACAGCATTTTTTAAAATTAAAAAAATAAAGATTTAATACTTTAACTCCCTAACAACCACAACTTTACATCTTAAAATACTGATGACAATCTCTAGGTTTCTGTTTTACTTCATCGCTAACTACTTCAAAACAAATGAATGATAACTGCCTCTAGAAACTTTTAGTAGGAGAGAGAAACTAAGTTTGGTTTGAAGACTAAGAATTTCAGCTATGGAAATGGAATTACTGATTCCCAAAGAGCAAGAATATAACTAAAAACTTTATTCATGCAAGACCACATTAAAATAGTTAAACTTTCTTCTTATTAAAACAACTATGTGTGTCTTTATTTCACCTTTTCTCAAACTTCTGGTGCTATCAGTTAAAGTCAGGGCCCCAAATCAACATACACACACACACACACGCGTGCGCACCAAAATAAAAGCAAATTTCTTTATCACAACAAAATTGGATTACAACCGACACTTTCTTAAAGTAACAATATTGATTTACAAGAGTTTAAGATAAAAGACACTTACTCCTTGGCAGGAATGTTATGACCAACCTAGACAGAATATTAAAAAGCAGAGACATTACTTTGCCAACAAAGGTCCATCTAGTCAAGGCTATGGTTTTTCCAGTAGTCATGTATGGATGTGAGAGTTGGACTATAAAGAAAGCTAAGCACTGAAGAATCGATGCTTTTGAACTGTGGTGTTGGAGAAGACTCTTGAGAGTCCCTTGGAGTGCAAGGAGATCCAACCAGTCCATCCTAAAGGAGATCAGTCCTGGAAGGACTAATGTTGAAGCTGAAACTCCAATACTTTGGCCACCTGATTGGAAGAGCTGACTCATTTGAAAAGACCCTGATGCTGGAAAAGATTGAAGGTGGGAGAAGAAGGAGATGACAGGGGATGAGATGGTTGGACTCATCCAGACTCAATGGACGTGAGTCTGAGTAAATTCCAGGAGTTGGTGATGGACAGGGAGGCCTGGCATGGTGCTAGTCCATGAGGTTGCAAAAAGTCGAACACAACTGAGCAACTGAACTGAACTGAAGTTAAAAGTAACAAGATGAACCTTGAAATCAGAAGATTAACAGGATAAAAGCTACATATGACATGTTTAGCCCTATTCCCTCTTTCAGGTTTCTGGATTGGTGATATAAATTTTTCAGAAGATGGGGGCAGTGAAGTATATTATTGGCTAGATGATTTGACTTTGACTAGTTGCCATGTTGACTCTCTCTAAGTGACCTTTATTTTAATGTTCAATAGGTAAGGGAAGGAAAGATGTGAATGTAGAACACTAGTGAACACACTTGCAGATTTTCTAGTCCCCAAGAAGGACTTTGGTTAAGCAGTTTTTCAGAATGACTGAGGAGAGTCTTAGAACTTTAGATTCCTGCCGTCCTAGAACACAGCTCTGCAGAGTCTGATCTACAATTTATAGAGAAGTTGCAGAATCCATGTGTCTAAAAATGTCTTCATGTGATTCTGGTGCTCAGGCTGACTTGGGCATCACTGGCAGCAAAATGACCAGTCAAAACAGCTCACTAACTACACATTAAAGAAAGCATAAACCAGGAGTTCCCCGGTGGTACAATGGTTAGGAGTCCTTGGCGCTATCACTGTTGGGGCCTGAGTTTGGCCACAAAAAAGGCATAAATGGATGAAAGGAAGATAATAGGCCATAATATATACAGAATGTAACTACCTAAACAATAGAAGTAAGTCCTTCCTTGTCAGCAATTATTTTAAATATAAGCAGATTAAACTTTCCAATCAAAAGGCAGATATTGTTAGAATGGATAAAATAGCATGATTCAACTATATGCCATTTATAAGAGATTCACTTTAGATTCAAAGACATAAATAGATTGAAAGTTAAGAGGACTGAAAAAGATACTCCATATGAATAGTAACCAAAATAGACTAGGAGTGCCTAGTCTACAGACAATGTAGACTATTTCAAAAACTGTTAGAAGAGAGAGAACGACATTATATGTTTATAAAAGGGCCAATAATTAAAAAGATATAACAACTATAAACATAAAAACTTATACATTGCTAGTGGGATATAAAATGGTGTTGCCTCTGTGAAAAATAGTTTGGTGGTTCTTGGTGTTCCAAAACAAGCTAATCCTATATCAACATGGGATTGGTCTGCTCAGAGCATATTAAAGTTTTGGAATCCTATTCAGCCTTTAAAAAGAGGTAGATATAAAGTGTTAAATGAAAAATGCTGGTTATGAAACAAGATGTTTAAATTGAGCAATATACAAATATGCATGTATATTTGTATAGCACATTCTGGATAGATAACACTTAAAATATGACAAGGATTATCCCTGATAGGTGGAATTGCAGTTGTTTAAAGTTTTTCTTTGTATTTCCTGTACTTTCAGGGTTTATTGTACATTAAGAAGGTAAATATGTTTATATTTCAGAAAGTAAACAGCTTGAAAGAATTAATAATTGGTTTCCTAGGGGAGATAGGGGAGAAACTGTGCACTGGATGTATACCTTCCTAGTACACACTCACGCTTATAGACAGCTCAAGTGTAGACAACTGATTTCAAATCAACCATCTTCATATTGTCTGTATATACATAGACATGTGAGTGTCGGGGTAAATGTGGCAAGGGGTGGGGATGTGATTTAAGTAGCTCAAGAACTGTGTGAAGACAATCTCTGAACCAAGTTTCATAAATAATAAAACCGGGTTTTAAATACCTATTCCATATCATTGAGTTTATTTGTGGTCCTTAGTAGTTTGGATTCTTGCCCTTCGTCCAGCTGAATGCAAGTGAAATCCACAAAGCTGGCAGCAGGGGGCGTGTCAGAACGCAGTTTGTGACAGACTGCATAAGCCTGTGTCACTGTGGGCCCTTCTCCCAGATCAGAGAACCTCTGCATTAGTGGCAAAGTGCAATTTCCAGTACCTTCCCATGTAATCCATGGAGAAGATCTTCCAAGGTTGGTATTAAAATCAATCAGCATTTCAGTTCCAAGCTTCCCTGGTGGCTCAGAGGGTAAAGTGGCTGCCTGCAATACAGGAGACCTGGGTTCGATCCCTGGATCAGGAAGATCAACTGGAGAAGGAAATGGCGACCCACTCTGGTACTCTTACCTGGAAAACCCCCTGGACAGAAGGGCCTGGCGCAGGCAATAGTCCATGGGGTCGCAAAAAGTCAGACATGACTGAGCGACTTCACTTTCTTTTCACTTTTCAGTTCCAAGTATTGATTTTGTATCAATACACACAGAAACAGGTGTACAGGAGTGAAAGCAGTAGGATGCTTGGAAGCTTGAGGGAAGCGAAATTTACCTGCAACATGCTTAGGCTGTCTTTGTAACCTCCTTTCTCCTCTGTAGTCCTCCTCTCCTAACCTTTGGTGACAATTTCAGAGTCTTCAAATGTTCTCCTGTCCTTTTTATTAAAAATCAATCAGGAAACATCACTGTGGAAGAGACTGGTTACTTTAGTATTCACTTCATATGTAAAGGATTCTTAAGGTTTATTCTGGTACATATTTCTGAACTCAAGAGTATCTACAATTTACTGACATAATGCCTTAACCTGGGCAGGTGAAGTTTGAATGATAGCATTCTCGGTATCAGAAACAGACTAACAGGAAAACTACATGCATGTAGATATCTGTGTGTGTATAAACTACGGGGTGCCTTTAAAATCATACCACATTGATAGCTAGATGTTAACTGGAGAACAGATGAATCCAGCTTATATTTTGAACAACAGGATGTTACCTCAATATCAGTGCCTTAGAATAAAATGGTTTGTAAGAGAAAATGGTCTCTCAAATGTTCTGATGGAATCAGAGATACATTGCTAATCCTGCTTCACCTAATATCCAGTCAGCCAGGTTTCCTGTTTCTTCACNGGCCCAGGGCGGCGGAGTCGCAGGGGAGGCGCGCGGGGCAGCGCCCAGGAGTGTTCCCCGGAGAGAACGCGGGCAGGAGAGAACGGGCGCAGGCGGCGGCCGCGGCGCTGGGGGCCACGCGCGCCACCGGCCGGCCGGCCGCGGGGGAAAGTCCGGCGCACGCTCCACAGGTGGCCCCGGGGGTCACCTGTGGTTTGCGCTACAGCCGCCGGCACCCCCCGCGCCCCGCCACCACCCCCCCAAGTAGAAACTGGGCTGGATGACTCAGTCGGGCGGGGGCAGGGCGCGGGGCGGGGGTGCGCGGCGCCGGGAGGAAGGTTCCGTGCTCGCTACGCCTCCGGTCTCGCCCTGGACCCCAAGGCTGCGCGCGAGCCGGGGCTCCCGTGCACCTGTCTCTCTGCCCGGCTCCACATTTGGGGGAACCAACGGGGCGGGAAGACCAGAGGGGGGCCGGCTGGACGGGTCGCGCCGGCGAGCGTGTTCTTTCGGGGAATGCCTTAAAGAGTTTGCGCCAAGNGTCAAGCAACCTCTTCAGGGTCTGTCTCTTATACACATCTAGATGTGTATAAGAGACAGGACCAGAGGGGGGCCGGCTGGACGGGTCGCGCCGGCGAGCGTGTTCTTTCGGGGAATGCCTTAAAGAGTTTGCGCCAAGTTGAGCTTCTCACTCCGGCTAGTTCCCGGCTAGGTTTTTTTTTTTTTTTTTTTCCCCCCACCGCTTGGGGGTGACTGGCGGGGGGCAGTAAGTGGCGAGGGATGCGGCAGAAGGCCGAGATTTGGTCGAAACCAACGCCTCCCGACGTTGGCCCGACTAGGCCGCAGGCACCCGGGAGGCCAAGTCGACTCCAGATACTTCGCTCTTTGAGCCCGGGGCCGAGCTCGGCAAAGGGAGCCTGAGGGTCAGCACCCTGCTCCTGCCTTCCAGACATTTCCCTACGCAACCAGGGAGGCCCTGGCCAGGCTGGGGAGGGGGACAGCCTCTCCCCTGCCGCCGACTTCCTAATGGGAACCGCGGGGCCCTCTTTTCGCCCTAGCCAAGGGAAGGCCTCTTGGGGCGAGATTCTGAGTGCGGAGAAGCCCGCCGGCCCCCTGGAAGGGAAGGCCCCGAACTTCCTCAAGAAAAGCTGAGGCCCTGCTCCTTCCGCGGCGAGTTCTTTCGCCTGTTTCAGGTTCTGGCCACGAGAAGCGAAGTTCAGAGAAGTCCCATCTTCACCTTGCTCTCTGGAGTCGGGAAAAGGAAGTCAACACGATGTGTTTCTTTCCTTGTACTTCTTATTTTATCAGCTAGGAGGTCTTTGAAGCCTCTCCTTCCCAGTTAAACAAACAAGAGCAACTTCATCTCCAGAGTTAGACTTTGTGGTTTCAGGGTGCAAATCCCACTCTGAACTCAGATCGCAGGCACCCACTCTCCCTCTCTTGCCCTGTGGTTCTCAGGGACCTTCTTCAATCTCTTCTCTGGAGGGTGAAGACTGGGGGTTCTCTGGAAGCCAAGGTCTTTCGTTTTCTCCTCAAGCCGGGTGAACTTTGCGCAGAAATCCTCGGGGTGAGAAAAGTCCAGGAGTGCAGGCCTGGCCAGGGGCTGGGCCTCCAGTGAGCCCCCGCTGAGGTTTGTAAGCAGCAGGATTCCAGCCTGAAGGAGACAGGCGTGACCGCGGGCCTGCCTCCCGCGGGCTCAGTCTAACAAGCGGTGGGAAGCCGGGGTCTCCGGCCGGGCAGGCGGCTCGGGGCCTGTGGGGCCAGGGCCTGCAGGTTGGGCCTGCTGGACTCCTCGGGCCCACTTGGGGGTGACCACCACCGGCGAAAATGGCAGCATCCCGGCTCCCTGGGTGTCTCTTGGTCTCTCTCAGTTGTCTCTGTTCCTCACACAGATAACTCTCTTTTCCCAACGCCCTTTACACGCCCCCAGGCCAGGCCTGGACACCCCCGCCCCCGACCCCTGCCGCCAGGCCTGGCGCTGCCGTCCTGGGGTCCCAGGCAGGCCGGAGCATTGACATGCAATGAAGAGGCTTGTGGTGGAAATGACGCTCACAGTAGCGCGGTCTCGCTGGCTCCGGGGGCGACCGGACGCTCGCTGGGGCCTTTCTACAGCGCTCGGCGCCGCGGAGCCCTCGGGCCCCAATCTGCACCTCAAAGGCGCCCTCGGCGGGAAAACAACAACAGTTTAGCAGACCCGGCGGGTGTGGAGCCAGAGATCCGCGGGGCTCGGGTCAGCGAAGGGGGAATGTGGATAAGACGAGGCCTTTACTTGCCTTCCTCAGCCCATAAGGAGAAAGAAAGCGAAACTTAGCTCCCCGTGCGCACTGGGGGCGCTGGCGACGTGAGGGTGTACACTGCCCTGCTCCCAGCCCAGAGCGTGGCCTACGGATTGCTCTCTGGGGCTGCAGCGGCTGCTGGGAGAGTGTCGGTGCTCCAGGCGGCCCCCCTCCCGACGTCCAGCCGCTGCTGCTGGGCGGCGGCCCTGGGGGCAGCCCGCAGGGTGCGTGGCGCTAGGCTGGAAGTTGACCGTTTTTGAGGGCGGAGTACCGTGCCGAGTCTCGAGCTGGGTTCAGCCAAGAGGCTGTGCTGGTGTGCAGAAGGGAAAAGGGAGTGCAAGGGAGGGCCTGGCGCCTCGGGAGGCGCCCCCTCTCCCCCCACCCCCCGGCTCTGAGCCCCCTTTTAGCTCTGGTCGCCTTCCCAACTTTAAAGTTTTGTCGTTATTGTCGTTGGGAGGACCGCGGTGCTTGTGGCCTACTCTGCCAGGCTTGGAGAATTGGCGGCGGTCTTTCTGGAGGGAGACTGGCCCCTGGGCAGCTTGGGGAGGAGGAGGGGTTCCCCCTCCTCTCGCCTTCCTTCCACCTGTTAAGCAACGCTCCTATTTGCCACAGCCTCTTACCNGTTTTTATTAGTGCTTTCTATTGCCCACTTGATTTCACACTCTAGGATTTCTGGCTTTAGGTGAGTGACCATACCATTGTGGTTATCTGGGTCATTAAGATCTTTTTGTATAGTATCTGTGTATTCTTGCCACCTGTTCTTAATCTCTTTTCTTCTGTTAGGTCCTCACTGTTTCTGTTCTTTATTGTGTCCATCCTTGCATAAAATGTTCCCTTGATATTGCCAATTTTCTTGACGAGATGTCTAGACTTTCCCATTCTATTGTTTTCCTCTATTTCTTTGCACTGTTCATTTAAGAAGGTCTTCTTATCTCTCCTTGCAATTCTCTGTTTTGCAACCAATGCACATTACTAGTACCAAATTCTTAGGATAAGCTTCATAATTTTGAGGTTTCCTCCATAGTTATCCATAAGGCAATGAAACACTCTCTTGGGAACAATTTTAGCTAACAATCTGAAATAGCTCAAGTGTATACACTCTGCTGGTATATAATCATGCAGAATAAAGACATGCTCACTTTTTGAGCATTTCAGCATCTAAAATCAACAGATGGACCAAAAGAGAGAGCTGCCAAAGGAAATAAGTTGACAAGCCTGGGAATGTTGCCATGACCGATGAGGACACATTTCAAAGGAGGACTTTTGCCTCCCTCCCTCCATTCTGTCTAATGACTGTACATCTCTATTTTCACGGCCTTGTGGGTACTCAGATGATATGTCCAGTCTGTGTCTTCTAGGGTTCATGAAGGATGCTGAGAACAGTGATTGCTTCTTTTAAATCACATATCAATATAATTTGAATTAAAATGAATGACACTTCAGACATTTTCTATTCATTCTTTCAATCATTTCAAATCACTCATTCATTAGCATTTTTTGAAAATCAAGAGATACTAAACACATCATAACAGAAAGCTATATGACATTGTCTACTTAGTCAATAAATTTGCAGATCCTTTGGGGAGATAGGCTTGTAAACAACCAATTAAAATATGTGTATATATGAAGTTTAATATGTAATATGCATTAGCAATCAACTCGGAAAAACTGAGAAAAATTTTCATAAAAATAAAGGTAACACATTTTTTATAATACACTCTGGTAACATTCAAATACAATCTCTCATGTGTTATGTAGGATAATTTTTCAGATGATAAATTTTTGATAGTATTACTAAACATAGGTCAAGTTATGGATGAAAATTGTTTACTTAAATGTATTTATTACAGAGAAGAAAGTTGCTAATGAGTAAAGTTTTTTTTTTGTATGTGTGTGTATATGTTTTTGTCGTTATTTTTCATGACAGAAAGAGACAGCGTAATGCCAAAGAAACTCACAATAACTACCCCCTGACTCAAACAGCAAACATTTTCAAGCAAAGCCCAAGGTCAAATTTTAGGATTAAGCTAGTAGGTTTTATGCTTTCATTCTTTCCTTTGTGTTTAAGAGTTTAATCATTATGAGATTAAATTTTGCAAAAAAATGTGAGGCGCTTCCAGATTATGCTTCTATGGTGTGAAACTGAAGATTCATGATGAGAAGTCATAAAATTCTGGTTTCTTTGTTCTGAGGGAGCAAGTTGTACCAATGATTATTATTCACTAGATGGCAGAATGCTAAAGGAATGCTTTGGCATGGAACAGTTGGTTTCATAAACGTGCTGGGTGATTTGATGTCAGTGTCTTGTCTTCATATTGTGGCTAACGTCAAGGATTTACTGACATTAAATACAGTGAATATTCTGAATTAGCTCCTGCCACAGAGGAAGACAGCTTCTCTAAGTAACTAATAGAATCTCAGATTTGTAAGGGAACTCTGTCGTCCTCCGGCACACCTCCAAATCTTTGCCTTCTTCTGTACTTCCTAGGATGGTTGCTTTCTTTACAATCCTCGTGGCTTCTTAACTCATGAACTTCAGAGATATTTTGGAATCCCTCCCCTTTCTTACCCATCTCTAGCACAGTATCGGATATCAGCTGTCCTTTTTGCTGGGGCCTCCGCCCTGGTTCATTCCTCCTGACACATTCACAGCCGCGCTCTGGGTAAGTCCTGCTTGTTCCGTGCAGGGCAGTCTGTGATCACTGCCTCCTATCTGTCTTTTCTGGTTTGAATCTTGGTGTGACCAAGCTAACTTATGTGCTCTGTCAGCATGATCTTTCCCAAACACATGTTTCATCACATCAGGCTATTTACGAAATACTATGGGGATCACTTTTCACTTATCAGATAGGCAGAACATTTAAAAACAAAATTTGATGAAAACTCACCTTTAGGGGAAATGTTCGGTGACAGATGGGAGGGCTGTTGAATATCTCCATTTACAACAGGAAATTTTGCCATATTTTGAATATTTAAAATTAATATTTCCTTTGAACAATTCCTCTGCTATTATTTTCATGCAGCATTATTTCTATGATCCAAACCTGTAATTATTGCTGGTATTAATCAATATAGATGTGTTTAAGTATAGTTTGGAATGTTGACATAATGAAGTCCTGTGCAATCTTTAAGAATAAAGTAGATCAGAATGGGTTGACGAGAAAATACCTTGAAGGTATGTTACTATTTAATAACTGAAAGAATATGGTGCAGAGTAAAAGGAGAGTATGGGTCATTTGTGTTAGAATATTTATTTCATGTTCATGATTTTTGCATGCATAACATGGAAACTCAGTAACTGGAGACAAAGTAGCCTAGTGGTTAACAGCATAGACTGTGGAGCTGTATTGGCTGAGTTCAAAAGCTAACTATCCTTACTAGTTCTATGACCCTGGGCGGGTTGGTGAGTCTTTCTGGGCCTCAATTTCCTCTTTGTAAAATGGAAATGTTAATAGTGACTCCCTTATCAGGCTGTTGTAAGGATTATATGGGTTAATTAATATACTTTACTTTGGACAGCATCTGGCACTTAATAACATCTATATTAGTATCACTTCATGGCAAATAGATGGGGAAACAGTGGAAACCATGGCTGACTTTATTTTTCTGGGCTCCAAAATCACTGCAAATGGTGATTGCAGCCATGAAATTAAAAGATGCTTGCTCCTTGGAAAGAAAGTTTTGACCAATCTAGACAGCTTATTAAAAAGCAGAGACATTACTTTGCCAACAAAGGTCTGTCTAGTCAAACCTATGGTTTTTCCAGTAGTCATGTATGGATGTGAGAGTTGGACTGTAAAGAAAGCTGTGCACCACTGAAGAATTGATGCTTTTGAACTGTGGTGTTGGAGAAGACGTTTGAGAATCCCTTGCACTGCAAGGAGATTCAACCAGTCCATCCTAAACGAGATCAGTCCTGGATGTTCATTGGAAGGACTGATGTTGAAGCTGAAAACTCCAATACTTTGGCCACCTAATGCGAAGAGCTGGCTCATTTGAAAAGATCCTGGTGCTGGAAAAGATTGAGGGCAGGAGGAGAAGGGGACGACAGAAGATGAGATGGTTGGATGGCATCACCGACTCAATGGACATGGGATTGAGTGGACTCCAGGAGTTGGTGAAGGACAGAGAGGCCTGGCGTACTGTGGTTCATGGTGTTGCAAAGAGTCGGACACAACTGAGTGACTGAACTGAACTGATATTAGTGTCTATTGCAAATTTATGCTTTTTTCAACCATTTTCTGAAGGTGGGTCTAGAGACTGAGGAGTATATATATAGAAGCCAGAGATCAAATTGCCAACATCTGTTGGATCATCAAAAAAGCAAGAGAGTTCCAGAAAAACATCTATTTCTGCTTTATTGACTATACCAAAGCTTTTGACTGTGTGAATCACAACAAACTGGAAAATTCTTAAAGAGATGGGCATTCCAGACCACCTGACCTGCCCTCTGAGAAATCTGTATGCAGGTCAAGAAACAACAGTTAGAACTGGACATGGAACAACAGACTGGTTCCAAATCAAGAAAGGAGTACATCAAGGCTGTATATTTGTCGCCCTGCTTGTGTAATTTATATCCAGAGTACATCATGAGAAATGTCAGGCTTGATGAAGTACAAGCTGTAATCAAGATTGCTGAGAGAAATATCAGTGACCTCAGATATACAGATGACACCACCTTTATGGCAGAAAGTGAAGAAGAACTAAAGAGCTTCTTGATGAAAGTGAAAGAGGAGAGTGAAACAGTTGGCATAAAACTCAACATTCAGAAAACTAAGATCATGGCATCTGGTCCCATCAGTTCATGGGAAATAGATGGGGAAACAGTGGAAAGAGTGACAGACTTTATTTTGGGGGAGCTCCAAAATGACAACAGATGGTGATGGCAGCCATGAAATGAAAAGACACTTGCTCCTTGGAAGAAAAGCTATGACCAACCTAGACAGCATATTCAAAAGCAGAGATATTACTTTGCCAACAAAGGTCCATCTAGTCAAAGCTATGGTTTTCCAGTAGTCATGTATGGATGTGAGAGTTGGACTATAAAGAAAGCTGAGCACTGAAGAATTGATGCTTTTGAACTGTGGTGTTGGAGAAGACTCTTGAGAGTCCCTTGGACTGCAAGGAGATCTAACCAGTCTATCCTAAAGGAGATCAGTCCTGAACTGAACTGAAGATATATATATATGTGTGTGTGTGTATACATATGTGTATATATATATGTGTGTGTGTGTATTATCTTCCTGACCAGGGATTGGATCCGGGTCTCCCGCATTGCAGGCAGATTCTTACCGACTTGAGCCACCAGAGAAGCCTACATATATATATATATATATATATATATATGCCTGGAGAATCCCAGGGATGGGGGAGCCTGGTGGGCTGCCATCTATGGGGTCACACAGAGTCGGACATGACTGAAACGACTTAGCAGCAGCAACATGAGTAATATTAAAACAGAGTGTCTTTTAAAAATCTGTGGTTTTCCATCACTTTAAGTGCATATGAATTTAATTGGGTGTTCCGTCTTCTGCTTGACATTTGAAGTGATTATAGGTAGTATGTATTTACTGCCGCTTTGTTACTCGCTTCCTGCTTGTTTTTGTAGTCTTATCTGCTCTCTTCTGCTTTTAGGGTCTTCTCACGTTGTTTGGTGAGGGCCGGAGGTTCCGGTCAGGAAGATGGAATTGACAAGCCACCAACCGGAAGAATTTGGGAAAGGTCCAGCCACCTCCCAGAATCTTCCTCCCTGGCATCCACCTTAACTGAGCAATGTGTACACTGCCAGGAAGGACCAGAGTAACTGGCCAGAGACAACCTGGAAGCTAACCCCGTCCCCGTAAAACCCGGGCCTGGGAGCCTGGCGGAGCAGGCCTCCCGGGTTCCCCTGCCGCCCGGCTCCCCGCCCGGGTGCCTCTTGACGGTGAAGTCTCAGGCTTTGTCGGGATGCGCGTCTCCTCGGACAGTTCGCTGCCGAGTGTTCAAGGGCCGCCTTTCAGGGCCTGGAGGGGTTGCCAGGCGCTGGCTGGGGTGCACGCGTGCCAGGACATTCGTGGGAGACCAGCCACTGACTTTCTGTGCGTGGTTTCAGGCTGCCCTCTCTGCCCCGTGTTCGGGAGTAAGCAAAGCTGTGCAGGTTCTTCACGAGTGGAGTCCAGGCTTCCCACATCCTTCCTGTGAGTCCCGTGGCCCTTCAGCCAGACGAGAAGACTCATCTTTCCAGTGGTGGACCCGGGAGCTGGCGTCTGCAAAATGCGGCTCGCAGCACTCACCGCTCAGGACTGGCCGCTGCCCACACGATCGGCTTCCTCTTCGTGTCCACTTCCCCACGCGATCGCTTCTTTCCCCTTCCTGCCAGGCGGTGCGTGGGTTTTTCTCACTGCCTCGGCTGTACGAATCTTGCTGCCAGTCTCCAGTCAGTGTTCACTGAGACTTGCTCCACGTGTATGCTTGATGTTACGGTTTTTATATTGGAGTATTAGTCATAGTATATATGACTAACAATGTTGTCATAGTTTCAGGAGGACAGCAAAGGGACTCAGCCATACGTACACACGTATCCCTTCTCTCCCAAACTCTACTCCCATCCAGGCTGCCACGTGACATTGATCAGAGTTCCCTGCGCTCTACAGTAGGACCTTGTTTGTTGCTTATTCATTTTAATTATAGCAGTGTGTACATGTCCATTCCAAACTCCCTAAATGCCCCTTCCCCTTATCCTTCCCTACTGGCAACCACAAGTTTGCCGTCTAACTTTGAGAATCTGTTTCTGTTTTGTAAATAAGTTCATTTGTATTGTTACTTTTCAGATTCCACATATAAGGAATGTCATACAGTATTTCTCCTTTTGGATAGATTCTTAGGGGGAAGCAGCTCCACAAATTCCTACTCTTCCATCTTGATCTCCTCCCTTGCTTTTGTTTTTTTTCAGTTTCTATGTGGAAAGACTTGTGCTTGGAGATGTAAATAAAATTGGCCCAAGCCTCCAACGCTCATCCTATCAAAATACACAGTGATTTTCCTGTGACTTTTGTGAATTTTTAAGTTACTGAGAAGTCTTAGTCCAAGTTGAGTTAGCCACATCCAATCTGAGAAGCAATACAAATATTGGGGAATTTCTTCTCATGTGTCCAGAAGTGAGCTATTAGGGAGTGAGATTACTCATCCCGTTGACTTTTCTTTCGTTTCTTTTTTTTTTTTAATATAAATTTATTTATTTTAATTGGAGGTAAATTAGTTTACAATATTGTATTAGTTTTGCCATATATCATGCGAGACAGCAAAAGAGACACAGATGTATAGAACAGTCTTTTCTTTATTTTCAACTGCATCCAAATAAATAGACTTTCCCCATACCCTCCTTTTCAGAGTCCCCCATGGTGAGATTGTTTTCATTGTTCAAAGTATGCAGATGGACTCTTCATAACTGAAACAGATTAGATTTAATTATAAAAACTATCTCAGAAACCAATTCCAAACATATGTCTATTAAAATGTTAAAAGTATTTTTTTAACATTTAGAAAGGAGTTTTGAAGAATGTACAGAGTTAAAATTTTTTTAAGAATTTAGAAGATACTTTGGTATGAATGGCATTGAAACATGTATACTATCATATAAGAAACAAATCGCCAGTCTAGGTTCGATGCAGGATACAGGATGCTTGGGACTGGTGCACTGGGATGACTCAGAGGGATGGTATGGGGAGCGAGGTGGGAGGGGGGGTTGAGGATGGGGAACACGTGTACACCCATGGTGGATTCATATTGCTGTATGGCAGAACCAATACAATATTGTAAAGTAAAAAATAAAATAAAATAAAGTTCCTAATTTAGTAATTAAATTGTGTAACTTTATAAATTGTGAGCTTTATTAACTAGTGAGCTTACCGTTATAATATTTAGATGAAATCTGAAACCAATAATAAGTCACCCAAAGACATGTTAGGTATCTTAGAAAATTAATTAAACATTCATTCAAAGATTTAATTAAGTCATTTGAGAATATCAAATACTTTGTTTTGTTTGTTTATCAAAGTAAGAGATAGTGTAGTCTCTTTATACATAACACCTTTCCTTAGTCCTGATATGCAGTATGAATGTTTGAATGTAGGCTTGATTCATTTGGGATCAGTTCTGAATGAAGGGAAAAAATCAGTAGCTTAGACTATTAAGGCACTTAAAATGTATTATCAAATAAATCATCGTGCCCTGGAGTCTTGTGTCTGC
The DNA here is from genome assembly GCA_006410875.1 of Neotragus pygmaeus. Taxonomy (NCBI): domain Eukaryota; kingdom Metazoa; phylum Chordata; class Mammalia; order Artiodactyla; family Bovidae; genus Neotragus; species Neotragus pygmaeus. The sequence continues at coordinate 13,851 of SJYV01036154.1, read as the reverse complement.
ATAGGAGAACAAACAAGTAAAGACAGTACCTAAGCTTTTAGACTATATACAGTATAGTGGGTATTGAGTGGATATAGTGAGTAGGATGAAAATAATTTAAAATCCCTTTGAAGACTGAGTCAGCTGTATATTGTGCATGTGTGTGCTGAGCTGCTTAGTTAGGGCCAATTCTTTGCGACTCTTTGAACTGTAGCTGCCCAACTCCTTTGTCCGTGGCATTTTTCAGGCAAGAATACTGGAGTGGGTTGCCATTTCCTCCTACAGGGGATCTTCCTGGCCCAGGAATAGAACCCATGTCTCCTGCATCTTCTGCATTGCAGGCAGATTCTTTTCTCCTGAGCCAGCAGGGAAGTCCCCAGAAGTGTATTAAAGAAAATGAAAAACAAAAATGAGTAATTTATATGCCTGTTGAAGCTGAGAGTTGAAGCTGGGTGTTAATAGTGACTTCATATTTGATTGCATAATGGAAATTTAACAACTTAGTCCATCTTCAGTAATAATGATGCAATTTGATAATATAATTCAAAGATAAAATGCATGAAAATGTTGACTGAAATAAGACTATAAACCCTATTTTATAAGGAAAATTAACTCCTGGGTAAATATGCCAAATTTATAATTTAGAGTATTTAATTGGACATTAATCATGTATAACATAGCACATTAGCTATTGTACACTTTAAATAAATACCCCGAAAGAGAACATTTAAGCAAATAATCTAAAGTTTATTTGGATGGTTCATGGGATTTGAAACTGAGAACTAAAATTTATTATAAAGGATCTTTAAAGCTAATGCCTGCTTTGAATTGTGTTGGTGGAAACTTGTAAGCTTTAGTCAGAGAACAGTTATTGAATTCCCGGTTTCCAGATGAAATAGAAAGAGGAAATGGAGTGAAATCTATCTCTACATAAACAAATCATGCCCCTTATTAATAATGCTTCAGCTGTACAAGATAAACTAGTAGGATTTGTAATACTTCAGTCCTCTTATTCAGTAAAAATAAGGAAAATGCAAATCATAATCCAGGATTTTTCTTGGATAAATGAGAGATTATTTGTTTAAAGGGACCATTGTGTGGAAGAAGAGGAGAAGAAATAAAATTTCTAAGCAAGAATGTCTGGAGAAGGTGGAGGAAGGGAGCGGAAGGTACACTTTCACCTTTCACATTCAGCCTAGGAATACACAGGAAAAATGGAGAACACAGACCAAGGGATGGTGTTTTTCCAGCCCATCTTGCAGACTTCTCACCTGCATTTCATCAGGACGAGGATGAGATGAGGATGAGATAGATGTCTGTCCTTGAAAATTTCCCAGTGACCTTATTTTCTAGAAATTCTTAGGTAACATTTTAAAGAACTGAGCTCTTTTCTGAAATTTTCTGGTGGTTTGGTCTTCCTGACACAGGTCTATGGCTTGAACGTTTTCTAGTTTTAGGTGATGGACAGGAGCATTCAGGCATCACTCAACTGCTGCAGAATCATCCAGGCCTATAGATATCCATTCTATGATGTCAGCACTTCCCAGAACATGCAATTTGATCTAAGTTTAGTTCAGTTCAGTTCATTTCAGTCGCTCAGTCGTGTCCGACTCTTTGTGACCCCATGAATCACAGCACGCCAGGCCTCCCTGTTCATCACTATCTCCCGGAGTTCACTCAGACTCACGTCCATAGAGTCAGTGATGCCATCCTGCCATCTCATCCTCAGCCGTCCCCTTCTCCTCCTGCCCCCAATCCCTCCCAGCATCAGAGTCTTTTCCAATGAGTCAACTCTTCGCATGAGGTGGCCAAAGTACTGGAGTTTCAACTTCAGCCTCATTCCTTCCAAAGAAATCCCAGGGCTGATTTCCTTCAGAATGGACTGGTTGGATCTCCTTGCAGTCCAAGGGACTCTCAAGAGTCTTCTCCAACACCACAGTTCAAAAGCATCAATTCTTCAGTGGTCAGCCTTCTTCACAGTCCAACTCTCACATCCATACATGACCACAGGAAAAACCATAGCCTTGACTAGACGCAGCTTAGTGGGCAAAGTAATGTCTCTGCTTTTGAATNTCAAGAGTCTTCTCCAACACCACAGTTCAAAAGCATCAATTCTTCAGTGTTCAGCCTTCTTCACAGTCCAACTCTCACATCCATACATGACCACAGGAAAAACCATAGCCTTGACTAGACGGACCTTAGTCGGCAAAGTAATGTCTCTGCTTTTGAATATACTATCTAGGTTGGTCATAACTTTTCTTCCAAGGAGTAAGCATCTTCTAATTTCATGGCTGCAGTTACCATCTACAGTGATTTTGGAGCCCAAAACTATAAAGTCTGACACTGTTTCCATTGTTTCCCCCTCTATTTCCCATGAAGTGATGGGACCAGATGCCATGATCTTTGTTTTCTGAATGTTAGAAGAGCTAATGTAGTCAGCTTCTAGAAATATAGCCTCATTGCAGGTATATTCAGAGGAGTGAAGTTATTAGAAAGGCAATTAAAGAATCCCCAAAGGAAAGTAGTTTACTAGCAAATATATTCCCCATGCTCCATTTCCCAAGTGTGAAAAGCATTTTTTTTTTTTTTTAAGATATAACTGTACTGGTATGCCCTTCTGAGAAAATAATATTAGCAAACATGTAATGCTTTAACTGACATGGACAAAAGGGGGAAAGGAAGTCTCTTGTAATGCAACAAATACATTTTTTAAGAAATCTAATGTGTCATTCACTCCAAATTCAGGTAAAAACAGAAAGGTGTGAGGTTGAACATTTTGAAACAAGTAATCTGACTACTACTGAGTGCAAAGAAGAGATACAATAAAAAGTGAAGGCTGAAGGTCACACACAGGCCAGAATAGGTATCCTCTGGCAATGCTGGGTAAGGTGCATGAAATCTAGTTCGCAATATGCAGCTACCAAAGGCTGCCAAAGAAAGGAATGGCAGGAACTGCTCTGTATATTGAAAAGTTAATGCCAGCCAAAAAAAACCTAAGAAAATCAACAGAAGACAACTGCCATGATTATAGTAAGAGACAATGAAGGACTACACCTAAGAAATGGTAAAGAAAGGAAGGAAGGCATGAAATGAAAGGAAAAGACAATCACAAAGTATTTCAAGATTTTGTCTTCCAGAATTATTTCATTTAATACAATTTAATTTAATGTCAGTTATTAGAAGCTCTTCAAAAAAGTTTTCATTAAATCTCTTTAGATTTATGAAATTAATAAATCTCCCCTCACATTATCTCCTAAGTAGGATGAACCATTCTATTGACTTACTTGCTTCGATAAAATCAAGGCAATAACTATCTCATGTCTGAATTGCAGGGGACAAAAATGTATGACTATTTCTATAGACTGTAATTATTGCTGCTAAAGATATTTTTTTGTCCACAGGGCATATTGCAAAACATAATGGCCTCTTGGTACTTTCCAAACCCAGTGTCATTAATTCTATTGAAGTCTAACTCTCCCTTTCCCGATTTTGCTTTCTGGTGATCATAAAACCAGCATGACAAAAACAAAGTAAAACAAAAGAATCAAATTGGAGATTTTTCTGCTTAACATTGACCTATAACTAATTTTATTTAAGTCCAACATGAATTAGGTGCCAGCACTAATAAGAATCTTAAAAGACTACTCATAAAAATTTTCTTCTCTCCCCAACATTAAGCTTCAAATTAGGGAGGCCCCAAAATTTCAATTACTCTTAATTTAAGAATAAAAAAGTTGTATATTTATACTCAAGTCACCAAAGACAATATTACAAAAATGTTGACCCTTACTGAGCAGTAGTAGTAATGATACAATAACAATAACATAATTGATAGCAACAGTATGGGCTATTATTATTGAACTTTGAAAACAAGCCAGATACTGAGCCAGAGGGTTTTCTTACATAATTACTAATCTTTAAAACATCACTTGTCATTAATGATGTTTTGTCAGGAAAGGCAAGAATGTAAAACAACAAATTTTAATACAAGCACTGAGGATAAGGCAGTAGGTACACTGTCAGATCAAAATGTATTCTAAATTCTATGTGTGCCTTTATCTAGGTAGAGAGTCTAAACTTCTCTATTAGATTTTGAAAGGAATTCACAACCCAAAAATGATTAAGCAATACTGTTCTAAAGGACGTATGGTTAAGCCTTTGTTTTCAATGTTTAAGGAGAAAAATACTGAGCTGTAGATGGAAGGAATAACTCCTGCCATTCCACTTGGAAGAGACCAAATGTATAATTAATCAGTGCAATTATAACTAAGCTGCATTTCTCAGTTTACAAATGAAATTGGTCAAAAAGAACCGGGATGTAAAAGGCACAAGAGGGACAGCAAATTAAATAATAGCAGGTGTCTATAATCCCTTCCAGTTCTGAAACACCTTGCTGCTTCTTTACTTCACCACAGTTAGTCATGGTTTCAAAGAATATTGCACATTCAACACAAGATAGGTTTGAGAGATTTCTACTCTAACCTCACTTTTCAAACAGATGAAGGCCTACAGTGTCTGAGTGTCACACACAAGGTCACACAAATGGCAGCATCAGTTTCATCCTTCTGATCTCCTGGCTGCTGTCACACATGTTGATTAACTCCAAGTATAAAATAAACTGGAAAAATAACCCACTAGTTTGAGTGAGTTAAGATATCCTTTGTTGTGCATTGATTTCTCGACAACACACGTGATACCTCACTTTCATTAACTCTAGATTTACAGAGAAATAGAAACTATTGGTTAGAACAATCCTGTAAGATTATATCCCTGTCAAATGTTTTTGTACTAACTCGCCTTGAAAAGCATGCTACATGCCAAATCACTTCAGTCATGTCCAACTCTTTTGCAACAAATGGGCTGTAGCCCACCAGGCTCCTCTGTCCATGGAATTCCTCAGGCAAGAATACTAGAGTGGGTTGCCATTTCCTACTCCAGGGGATCTTCCCAACCAAGGGATTGAACCTAAGTCTCCTGCATGTCCTGTATTGGCAGGCAGATTCTTTACCACTGTGCCACCTTGGAAGTCCATTTAAATCGATAAATGTCTCTGAAATTTTCTATTTTCTTTTCTCTAAAGGTTTTGCATATTCTTAGCCTGATTTGTTCATGTATAATTGACTTTGTTTGATGCTATTGTAAATCATAATTTTAAGAATTTGCTACTTTACAGAAATACAATTGGAGTTTGTGTACTGATTTTATGTAGAGCTACCTTGCTAAACTCTCTTACTGACTCTAATATTGTATTTCTGAATTACATTGTTTCATGTACAAACACAGCCATCATATGTGAATTATGCCAGTTTTATTTCTTCCTTTCCAGTCATCAAACTTTTGTGCCTTTCTCTTGCTTTAATCCTCTGCCTAGGAACACTACTAAAATGCTGAAGTGAAAAAGTAGTAATGAACATTCTTGTCTTTTCTTGAACTCAAGGGCAACTTCCAATGACTCATCATTATATCTGAGGTTTATGGAAGGTTTTTGGGTTGTCTACAAATAATTTTCCTTCTATTCACAATTGCTGGGAATTTTTAATCATAAATGGAAATGAATTTTATCAGATACATTTTCCTGGATATGTTGAGGTGATTATAGGATTTATTTCATTTGTTAATTAATTCCATTTATTGGTTTTCTAATGTTAAATCTGCATCTTTGGGCTTCCCTGGTGGCTCAGTGGGAAAAAATCCATCTGCCAATGCAGAAGGCATGGGTTTGATCCCTAGTCTGGGAAGATTCCACATACTGCGGAGCAACTAAGCCCATGTGCCACAACTATTAAGCCTGTGCTCTAGAGCCCAGGAAATACAAATACTAAGCCCAGGAGCCACAGCTACTGAAACCCATGCATCCTAGAGTCCATGCTCTGCAACAAGAGAGGCCACTGCAATGAGAAGCCCATGCACTGCAAGAAGAGTAGCCCCTGCTCGCCGCAACTAGAGAAAGCCTGCATGCAGCAATGAAGGCCCAGCACAGTCAAAAATAAATACAAAAATAATTCTAAGACATATCTTCATCTTTTATATAAACCCTTCTTGGTAATGATGGATGATCCTTTTTACATGTTACTCACCTTGATTTGCATATAAGTGTCCTTTCCTGTATTGCCCGTATCAGACTTTAGTATCAAAGTTAAGCTACTCTCAGAAAGTAAGTCTTGCCTCATCTTACTTCTATTATCTCCTATTATCTGGAAGAGTTTGTGCAGTATTTCCTTGAAGGCAACTTTAGTTGTATCCCATTATATTAATGCATCACATGGGTTGTCATGACAGCTTAGAATCCCAAGGAGCCTTATCCATAGATCAAGTCTTCACAGTCCTGTCGACTCTATCCCATGGGCTTTCACTATTCACTCACACTGGTGCTGAGCCAAGGCCTGGAAGCAGGCAAGGAGAGCTGAGAGAACCTTCTAAAGGTTTCATTCAGTTCAAGGCGTTGGCTGCCAGCTTCCTATGGCTAAGGGATGTCAGAATATTGACACCAGTCCCTCACTGAGAGCACTGCATAGGCTTCCAAAGGTAGGCTGCAGAGAGACTTCCTGAGGTCCTGATTGGGAATCATAGATGAAAAACAAAGAGAACTTTGCATGGACCTCAAAAGCTTGCAGCTAGCCTATAGAGCAGAGAGAAATCTCCCATGATTTAGCAAGCTGGATAACATGGCTACAGAACAAGAGAACTGTAGGATCCCGTGCTCTCCTGAAGGGAAAGTGCTGGTTATTCTCTCTAAACATTTGAAGCTAGTAATCTGAATCTAGCAAACCTGAAACAAAGTCCATACTCAGCTCAACTACAGATTAGACAGTAGCGCAAACAGTAAAGAATCAGCCTGAAATGCAGGAGACCCGGGTTCAATCCCTGAGTCGGGAAGATACCCTGGAGAAGGGAATGGCAATCCACTCAAGTATTCTTGCCTGGAGAATTCCATGGATAGAAGAGCCTGGCAGTTTATAGTCTATGGGGTCACAAAGAATCAGATACTCCTGAGTGACTAACTCACACACAGTTTAGAGGAATTCAGACTCCTAACCTTAGAGCCATATTGAAACACACTTTTCTGGAAACAAATATTATTAACTTCCCTCTTCATTTATCTTTTATGTACAATGTCTTGTCTAATATCAAAAGTTAAGACACATTCAAAGAAGTAAGAAAATATGAGCTAGGGTTGAAAAAAGAAACCAGTGAATAAAAGCAACCCTGAGATGGCCTAGATGTTGGGCTTATCAGACAGGCACTTTACATAACTATAATAAATAATAAATGTTAAGGGCTCTAGTGGGTAGAAAATGGACATTGCACAAGTAGATGGGCAAAATCCACCAAGAACTGGAGGTTTTAAAAATGTTAAAGTATATATAACAGATATGAGAATCATTCAATGAACTTAGCTGACTGGACACAGCAGAGAAATAAAATATTAGTGAAGCCTGTAGACAAGTCAATGGAAATGATTCAAAATTAAATAAAAGGAGGAAAGGAGATTTAAAAGCCATGGAATCTGAGTTCTACAAAGCAATAGCAACAGTAGTCGAACACTGTACATGTAATTAAAATCCAAGGAGAGGACAGTGGAGCACAGGAAAAATTTGAAGAAATAATGGTTGAGAAATCTCTTCAGTTGATTAGTGATACCAACCCACAAAGTCAAGAATCTCAGTGGACTCCAAGCAGGATAAACACAAAGAAAACAGCTGGGGTGGGACTGTTGGACAGTCATGTCCAACTCTTTGTGGCCTCATGGACTGTAGCCCACCAGGCTCCTCTGCCCATGGAGGTTTCCAGGCAAGAATACTGGAGCAGGTTGCCACTTCCTACTCCAGGGGCTCTTCCTGACCCAGGGATTGAACCTGAATCCCTTGCATCTCCTGCAGGCAGATTCTTTACTGCTGATGCCACCTGGGAAACCCTGACATATGAGAGTCAAATTGCACTAAAAAGCAAAGACCAAGAACAGATCTTAAGAGCAACCAGATAGTGAAAAATCTTTACTTTCAGGGAAACGATGGTAAGAATGAAGGCTAAAATCTCTCAGAAATCACGAAGACCAGAAAACACTAGAACAATGTCTTTAGTCCTGAAAGGACAATTAAGGGGTAAAAAGCTGTCAAGCTAAACTGTTGTATCCTTTGAAAACCTCCTTTAAAAATGAAGGTAAAGACATTACAGAGTACCACTGGGAGAACTCTTTGCCAATAGACAGTAACTGAAATAAAATTAAAAAGTAACAGGTTTTAGATTGAAGGGAAATGATACCAAACAGAAGCAAGACTCTTAAGACAAAATGAAGGGATCAAAAGCATAATAAATATGTAGCTTTAGACTTGCTTGGCATAAAAGCTTGGATTTAAAACCCAAGTCATGGTTACCAATCCTTTGCCCTAAGGGAACCAGAGCTCTTTCTTCTCAGAGTGCAGGCTCTCCAGCTGCAGCAAAGAGTTGGCCCCTGTCTCCAGCTCTCTGGTGACCTCGGGAAGGTGGCACAGTGGTAAAGAATCTGCCAGAAGCAGGAAATGTGGGTTCAATTCCTGGGTTAGGAAGATCCTCTGGAATCAAAAATGGCAACTTACTCCAGTATCCTTGCCTGGAAAATTCCATGGACAGAGGAGCCTGGCTGACTACATTCCATGAGGGTCACAAAGAATCAGGGCTGTGTCAACTGAGCACAGCCCCTACAGATGTTATCCTTAGGGCTCTTTCTTTCTTTCTTCTTGACTATATTCTTTAAAAAATCATTTTATATTGAAATAGATTACTACCTGCCTGCACTGCGGCAGAAGTCTTAACTTCTGGGTAGATATGGAAAGAAAAGAGTGGTTGGTGGGGCTGCGAGTGGGTCAGTGGGAAAGCTCTGTCCAGCTCACAACAGAGCTCATATGGAGAAGTCAATAGCTGAATGCTTCTTTGGTGTTTTAGTCCAAGAGAGTTCCTTGTTCTGGGCAGGCAGGTGAGGTGAATTGATGCCTTTTGCTTTATTGCTGTTAGCCCTGCTGCTTTAGTTTAGAATTCACAGCACACAACGCCCTAGAGTGTGTCTCTCAGCCCATCCCCAGGGACACAACAGTGCACTTGTCTTTCAATGCTGCAAACAGCATTTTCTTTTCCCCAGAGTTTCCAGCACTGTTTCCAGTTGTTGGCCTTTTGTGTATCTTCTCAGGTATTTTAACAAAAAGTTAGAGAGGTTACATCAGGTAAGTCTAGTTTTTTGGACAACTTTTTATTACTTAAATTTATATATATAGGAAAGTTGAAAGCATTTTACAGGAAATATCCATACAACTTCCACCTAGATTCAAAATATTGATTTTGCTTATTAATGACAAATTTTAATTTTGAGATGCACAAAAATAGTTTAATTTAAGCTGATTGTTATTACACACATTCATAGGACTTATGAGCATTAAATATGCTTTATAATGTTAATAATAAAAATATTTAACCAGAGAAAAACTGGAGTATAAGTAATTTTTCTATAAGTGATATGTCAGCATTACATTAATAAATGGAGAACTGAAGCAATCATTTTAACAATTCATGTTTTATAAAATTTTAATGAGACTTACTTGGATACTTTTTTACAATGATCCACCTCATTCTGTAGATTAAAATTGAATGATGGGAAAGGAGAAATAAATGACCTTGATGTTGATTTGGGCCTATGTTGTCTTAAGTAAAAATTTACTTAAACTATAAATCAATTTGGGTTTTCCTGGTGGCTTAGACAGTAAAGAATCCTCTTGCAGTGTGGGAGACCTGGGTTCAGTCCTTGGATTTACACTATCTCTTGGAGGAGGGCATGGCAACCCACTCCAGTATTCTTGCCCGGAGAATCCCCATGGATAGCGGAGTCTGAAGGGCTACAGTCCATGGGATCACAAACGGTCAGAGTTGACTGAGAGACTAAGCACACCACATAAATAAATTTAGAGCTCAAGACATCTCCTTTTATACCTAATTTCTTTTAAAGGATATTACTTATATTATTACATTATACAGTGATATGGGCTTCCCTGATGATTCAGATGGTAAAGAGTCTGCTTGTAATAGTTTCTCACCAGAGGATGAGGACAAGAATGAGAAGATTCTTCTTGGCTTTGTAATTCATCACCTTCCAACACGCTCACAATTTGGGAGAAACTAACATCAGCCATTGGGCTGACTTCTTGAGAAGCTGAAGGATGATGGCCTCAAAGTCCTTTACAAGGAGCACTTCAACTCCAGCTTCCTTTAAAAGGCTATGCTTTTATACCAAAACTTAGTTGTAATATGCCTCCACTTTACACTTTTCTTCTCACAATATAGCATTTTAAACAGCCCAGCCAAGGGACCCTAAAGCAGTCTTAGGTCTTATGTAACAATTCCCTGCATATTATTATTATTTTTTAAATTGCTTTTCCCTGGCACACATTACAGAGTTTTCCTGCAGATCAAAACCAAAGGCTTGGACCGAGCCCATGTTTGTTTCAACTTGAATCACCACCCACCTGGGTCTGAGTCAGGCTGGCAGTCCAAAGGGAAAATACTGCCTAAGTGTATTACAGCCTCTGGATCTGTCCCCATGCTCAGGAGCACAGAAGCAGATCAACTGGGAGTGGCCACAAGGCAAATTTGCCTGGAGATGAATTCTGGGAGGCAGCAGAGTTGAGAGTAGCCCAGCCATTTGGCAGGGAGTAAATAGCAATGACTTCTGAGTGGAACCATTTGAGAAAGAGCAAGGTTGCTCACGATTCCTAAGTAAGGGCTTGCTGAAGCATTGTTTTAAGCTAGAAAGGCTTTCAAGGCAAGCCTTTTCCTCTTGGAGAAGTTTAAGACCTGAAAACCAGCCACCTTTAGTTATTATAAAACTTCAAAATGTATATAAAATTTTAAAACAAAGACTCACGTTCAAGAATTCACTTAAAATAAAAAGTAACTAGAATTGATCCGTCCTTTGCTTCTAGAGCTCCTTTTTGATTCTAGATTTTACATATTCTAAGAGTAGAATCCTTTTCCAATATAACTTTCAGGAAAAGGAAAGGTGGTTTTTATTCGCTAATTGTGGCTCTTTCCTTTTTCCTATTGACCAGATTCTGCCACTTGAGTAAACTGCCAGCTGGCTGAGTCCAGCTGTCAAATATCTTTAATTCTCTAAGCCTCTAGGACATTGCTCATCAAGGACAGGCATTAATTCCTCTCTGTCAAAGAGTCGAGCAACATGCTAGGTCTCCTGAGAAGCTGGTGAGGAGGAGGTATTCTATGCCTTATTTGGGGTTAGTCAAGAACCTGGAAGCCTGGGAGACCATACCGGCTGCTCTAGGAGGTTTTATGGCTGTGACTGGAGAACATCATTTCCAGCTGCCCCACTGAGCTGCTGGATAGCTTGGGACACGTTACTTCATCTGTAAGGCCTATTTCCTCATCCGTAAAATGGGGGTAATGGCAACAACCACACCGATGCTGCTCTGTGTTTTGTGGTCTGTCTTTACTTTTGGCTGTGCTGGGCCTTCGCTGCTCTGCGGGCTTTCCTTTGGTTGCAGCAAGTAGGGGCCACTCTTTAGTTGCATGGCTTAGGCTTCTCACTGCAGCGGCTTCTCTTACGGAGCACAGGCTCCACAAGAGCTGGGGAGGGTGGGCTGCAGCCGCTGCAGCTCCCGGGTTCTAGAGCACAGGCTCAGTAGTTGTGGTGCATGGGTTTAGGTGCTTCCCTCATGTGAGATCTTCCCAGACCAGAGACTAAACCCGTGTCTCCTGCATTGGCAGGCAGATTCTTTACCACTGAGCCACCAGGGAAGCCCCAGTGAGCTGTTTTTCAGATTAATTAAAATAGAAAGAGCACAAAGTAAATGTAAAACCTATGTCAGCCATTACTATCAGACGTCTGTGTGTGTGTTTGACACATGTAACTGTACTACGATCAAATATCGTTTGTGCCAGTAGAACTGCATTGTCAGCTCTAGTCAGATAGATCTAGTCAGATATAAACTTCTTTCATGACTGTGAAAAGATCACCAAGAGGAAACAGTGAACTGACTGCTGAGGCCGGGGGAGAGCCAGAATATCTAGGGCATTTGCCCCCACCCTCCCTTGCAGCTCTGGCCACCAGTGAGAGTTACCTTGTTGGACCAAGAGAAAGCACTCCTGGAAGCCTTTTAGAGCCGGGGTCCCCAGTCTCTGGGATTTAATGCCTGATGATCTCAAGTGGAGCTGATATAATAATAATAGAAAGAAAGTGCACAATAAATGTAGTGCGCTTGAATCATCCAGAAACCATCCACCCCTCCATCCACAGAAAAACTATCTTCCATAAAAGTGATCCCTGGTACCCAAAAGGCTGGAGACTGTTGCTCTATGGAGCAGGCTGTCTGTGTGTGTGTGCATGCATATGTGTGTTTAAAGTTTTTCAACAAATACACTAAGTTCTGCTTTGGGGGTACATCGTGGATCCACAAGGAAAACCCTGTAGAAAGAAACATTATGCAAAAAACATTGAGACCTCACTAATGCTTGAGTACTTTTGCTGCCTGTATTTACAGACAGACCCTTGAAAGGACCCAAAAAGTTGGCCCAAATAGTCACCAAGTGACAGTGCTTTTAATTTCACTAGTGTCCACATGGCTACAGTTTAGTTTCAGATAAATTCACATTAAATAAAATTACAAAATGCAATTTTTCTCCCCAAGGGATGATTTTATTGCTTTAGCATCCATTTTACTAAGTATATTTCCAAAGTAGAGGTGTGTATACCTGGTAACAGAAAATAAAATGTATAGATATTAGGAAATGGGCATCACTCTGGGAGTTGGTGATGGACAGGGAGGCCTGGCGTGCTGTGATTCATGGGGTTACAAAGAGTCAGACACGACTGAGTGACTGAACTGAACTGAACTGAACTGAAAGATATTCAGATTCTTTCACATCTTCTACTTTCTAAGTGAAATGTAATTAGTTTTTGCTTCTATTGCTAGAGAAACACAGGAGAACTCTTTCTTTCATTCCCATTTGAAAACAAAAAATCTGATTTCTTTTTCCGTGCTCAATAGCAGACAATTGTTTAACTTGTCCCTTGTTAATGAATATGTCTATTAAAGGAAACAGTTTAATCCCATTTCACAGGTGAAGACTAGAAAGAAGTACAGGGAAATGAAGTAATTCACCTAATCTCATGCATGTAGAAAGTGGAAAAGGTAGAATTCTGATCCAAAGCCTATCTCCTTTACTACTTCCATTGTCTTCCTGCCAACAAATGGGACTATAGTAATACTTATCTACTGTATTAAGTAAGGTGTCAGAGACTTCCCTGGTGAAGAATCTGCCTCAAATGCAGGAGACATGGATTTGATCCCTGGATGGGAAAGATCTCCTGGAGAAGGGAATGGCTCCACACTCCAGTATCCTTGCCTGGAAAATCCCATGGAGAGAGGATCCTGGTGGGCTATAGTCCATGGGGTCGTAGAATTGGACATGACTAAGCAATTAACATTTCACTTCACTTTTTTGAGGAAGGTTACAGAGTGTACACACTGCGGGTTTAGCAGTGTTTATAATATGTAATTTCCTCAACTTAGGTCATGGATTCACGGGGATTTATTTTTGTGTTTCCTAATTTACATCAATGTCACTTATGAACTTTTATATGTATCATCTACTACACAATTAAAAATCATAAGTGCATAATTCCTGTTAAAAATCCCAGTACTGGTATAAAGATGTGTGGGTAAAATTTAAAGACTAATTTGCTTTAAAATTTCTGACTTATTCCTACATGTCTGGGGAAAGGAGAGATTGGAATGGTGACTTAGGAAAATGTGGAGAGCAAATCTCGAGTCTGGTCACACACTGACCCATAAGACAACTGTTCCTCCAGAATCCACTTTTCTTGGAACTACT
>SJYV01036152.1:0-11472 GCA_006410875.1 Neotragus pygmaeus | reverse complement strand
ATAAGTTAAATAAGCAGGGTGACAATATACAGCCTTGACGTACTCCTTTTCCTATTTGGAACCAGTCTGTTGTTCCATGTCCATTTCTAACTGTTGCTTCCTGACCTGCATACAGATTTCTCAAGAGGCAGGTCAGGTGGTCTAGTATTCCCATCTCTTTCAGAATTTTCCACAGTTTATTGTGATCCACACAGTCAAAGGCTTTGGCATGGTCAATAAAGCAGAAAGAGATGTTTTTCTGGAACTCTCTTGCTTTTTCGATGATCCAGTGGATGTTGGCCAGATGCAGCCAAATAAATAAGTAAATAAATATTCTTTAAAAACACATATATAGCCATGAAATTAAAAGATGCTTCCTCTTTGGAAGAAAAGCTATGACCAATCTAGAAAGCATATTAAAAATCAGAGACATTACTTTGCTGACAAAGGTCCATATAGTAAAAGCTATGGTTTTTCCAGTAGTCATGTATGGATGTGAGAGTTGGACCATAAAGAAAGCTGAGCACCAAGGAACCGATGTCTTTGAACTGTGGTGTTGGAGAAGACTCTTGAGAGTCCCTTGCTCAGCAAGGAGATCAATTCTAAATGAAATTAGTCCTGAATATTCATTGGTAGGACTGATTTTGAAGCTTCAATCATTCACCTGATGCGAAGAACTAACTCACTGGAAAAGACCTTGATGCTGGGAAAGATAGAAGGCAGGAGGAGAAGGGGACAACAGAGGATGAGATGGTTGGATGGCATCACTAACTCGATGGACATGAGTTTGAGCACACTCTGGGAGTTAGTGATGGACAGGGAGGCCTGGCGTGCTGCAGTCCATGGGGCTGCAAAGAGTTGGACATGACTGAGCAAGTGAACTGAACTGTATATATATATATATGAATGAGGACTGAAACTTCTGGCCCAGAGAGAGAGATTTCTTCCTTTCCTTGGGTGAGTTGTTATCATTTTAGAAAAAGACGATGAAATACTACGCTTGCCATAAATCCACAACTCAAAATTGTGGGAGCAAATCAAACTATTAAAAAAATTAGAACCACGAAGCAGATTGTCAGCTAACTTTGGTGGAAATGCAAAGAGTCATTACTTAAGAACAGCTACACTTTTCCATCAGAGCTAGATACTATCTCTCATCTCATGACTTAGGGGCAAGTCTTGATTTGGAGGTTTATGCAATCGGCTAGAAAACATCTTGCTCCTTAATAGGAAGCACAACATGTTCAATCAACAGACAGGATCCTGTGCAATAAAAATTACAACTGTCCTGGTAAGGAGAACAGATTGGCCTCAGGAGAAATGGTTTGCCTTTTATGAAATCAAGGTGCAGCAAACAAGCTTCACTCCCTGATAAATTACCACCCAATTTGTTTCCCAGCAGTAGGCTTAAACTGTGGGTTTGACATGACGTCAGTGAAAAATGAAGAGACGGTGTCCTAGGAGCGGGCTTTAAATCCAACATCAATATCTCAGCTGGGCGTAGTAAACCCTAGAGTAAATTATGCCCAGTCTCTAGAAGAGCTCACTTCATTTCACAAGGTTCTTATCACTGAGCTTTTGATAAATGCTTGATGACAGTCTGAGAAACAGCTCTTTCTCCCATGATCCAGATAACTTCTCCCACCTTCAAATATTTAACTGACTTCCGGCTACATAGCGAGAGTGCTCATTCAGTTTCCTGGAACACATTTGACAAGCTGTTTGCTTTGTAGGTTTCACCTGCAGGGAACACAGCATAAAGTAAAATGCATGTTCATTGAGGTTACTGTATAACCCAAATGACCGGTATCCACCGGGGTGACGTTAACATGAGCCTCGACTCCCGGCTTCTCTTCTCTGCCTGCCTTGCCTTCCTCCCGTCATGAAACTTCCACTGAGTTCCACTGTGGTGGTGTTCTTCTGATTCTGAAGATTTAGAACTGCTAAGGAGCACTTGGTTCTTCTCCCTAGGGCTCCCAGGAGAATGGATCAGACCTCACAATTTTCTGAAGGACAGTCAGTCCAAGCAGTTGAGTTGATGATCCCAAGGTGGAGACTGGCCCTCAATACAATGAGGACTCAGAACACTGAGTTTCAGGAGCCTGAGAACAAGACTGGAATTCAAAGCTTCACAGTATTTACCAAAACTCAGGCATGAAATAATATTTATGAAAAAAAAGCCTGATTGCTGGGTCCTCTGTGTCCAGTGAACTTGGATTAAACTGGATGCAATGTTCTCCACCCGATCTCACCCTACCAGAGAATGTATTTGATTCAAATGTCCATTAAGAAGAGAAAAAAAAGGAAAAAGAAGAAAAAAATTGAGAAATTAAAAAATAAAAACATTTAAAAATGTGCGTTAAGAGATCTTCTAGCAGACACCTCCCCCTCTCCTGCTGTCAACGTTATACCATTTTCCAGGAGGATGTTACCAAGCACACTGCTCACGACACACCCATCCTTATGTGAGGGCCTGTTTGTTAGCCTGGATCAGGGACTCAGTGGAGCGTCCAAATGCAGCCTGACGTGGCCTGGCTTCAAATATATTAATGAATGAGTGATTTAATCTCACTTTATGAACACTAAAGCATGCCACTTGTACTGGCTGCTGGAAATTTCGGATTAATAGCAACAGTGCACGTATGTATGTGAGCAGGAAATGGCAACCCAACTCCAGTATTCTTGCCTGGAGAATTCCATTAACAGAGGAGCCTGGTGGGCTTTGATCGCAAAGAGCTGGACATGGCTGAGCGGCTGAGCACATGCACCCATGTACTTAATGCTCATAATGACTCCCATGAAGGAGCAACTGTCTGTATCTCAATTATGCAAATAGAAGAGGGAAAAGTGGAGAGGAAAATAACCAGGCTTTGCAGCCAGGCAATTTGACTCCAGAGTCCTCAGTCTCCATTTATTCTAAACATAAATGGACTAAATATTCCAATCAAAAGACATAGAGTGGTTGACGGATTACAAAAAATAATTCATATATATTCTGCCTACAAGAGACTCGCTTGAAATCTAAAGACACACTCAGACTGAAGGCATAGAAAAAGGTGCTCAGTGCACATGGAAACAAAAAAGCTGAGGTAGCAATACTTCTGTCAGACAAATAAACTTTCCATCCTGCCTTCATCCCCCTGCGCATCCTGAACGTGGTCAGAACTTCTGCTGTTTGGTTTGCATTTTATTATATCATCCTAATTTTTGTTTCTAGATTATCTTTCAAGTTGCATGTTAGTTTATTAAGTTAAACTTTTTCTGCATCATATTCACTTTTGTAAGCTTCTTAGGAAGGCATTTAAATAAAATAGGCACATACATATGGACAAACTGGTAAGCATTATTCCTTGACGGTCTTGTTGCTAAAATGGTGACAGATGTATTATGCGGCTTATGGAGAACTATAACCAAGAACCCGCATCTCCTGCATTGGCAGGTGGATTCTTTGTCACTGAGCCACTGGGATATTTTGCCAAACTACATATCTGACTGTGTTGAACATGTTCTATTTCCAAACTAAATATCTGGCTAAACAATAAAAAGAAATTTTGTTTGTGAACAATAAATAGAAAGTTTTTTTGTTTATAACTAGAAAAACAAGTAGGTAAACTACAAAAGGCAAATGGGACATTCATTTTTTATAGAGACTAATATTGAAAAGCAGAGACATTACTTTGCCAACAAAGGTCCGTCTAGTCAAGGCTATGGTTTTTCCAGAGGTCATGTATGGTTGTGAGAGTTGGACTGCGAAGAAAGCTGAGCACCGAAGAATTGATGCTTTTGAACTGTGGTGTTGGAGAAGACTCTTGAGAATCCCTTGGACTGCAAGGAGATTAAGCCAGTCCATTCTAAAGGAGATCAGCCCTGGGTGTTCTTTGGAAGGAATGATGCTAAAGCTGAAACTCCAGTACTTTGGCCACATCATGCGAAGAGTTGACTCATTGGAAAAGACTCTGATGCTGGGAGGGATTGGGGGGAGGAGGAGAAGGGGATGGCAGAGGATGAGATGGCTGGATGGCATCAGTGACTTGATGGACGTGAGTTTGAGTGAACTCCAGGAATTGGTGATGGACGGGGAGGCCTGTCATGCTGGGATTCATAGGGTCGCAAAGAGTTGGACATGACTGAGTGACTGAACTGAACTGAACTGAATATCCATTTTATTTCTCAAGCATTTTACTCCCCCACAATCAAACATAATGACTTTCATTTTAGATTTTCACTAATTTCAAAATATTTCTAGGATAATCTTACCAAGATTCTAATTAAATATTTTAAATAAAACTAGCTCATATTGAGTAAAAAAAAAAAAATCTCTGCATGGACATAAAACACTTCATTTATGTTCCAAAACCCTTTTATCTGTCCAGCAGTGTGTAAGCCCAAACTATATTATTATTTTTATCAGCATTTTTATTACCTGTGGAAAAGTTATGCCTGTGGAGCATTTTTCATAATAATGAGGTCTTCCCCACAGTCTTAGGATCTCCACTGTGCATCAAGGGACATGCACATGCAGAAAGCGTCGCTGTCACGGTAAGCAAGGAGCAGTCTCACTTGACAGCCATCCTCTTTCCATTCCACCATGAAGGCGTTACTCAAGAGTCAGGATGCAGCTGAGGAGGCAGGTTTTGTGGTCACGGGTGCCAAGGACAGAAGGGATTGGGCACCCTCTGAAGGAGTGCTCGGGTGAATGGTGTGGGTGCAAAAAGGTGAGTACAGAGGCCAACACAGTGAGGGGCTGGGGAGGAAGAGGCTGGGGTGAAGTAGCGTGAGGCCTGTGGGCAGATGGAGGGGAGGCCTGCGCCCAGAGTGCTGGGGTCTGCAGCCCTGCTTTCTGGCTGCTGGTTCTCTCCACCGGCAAGTCACTGCACTGTTGTGCCTCAGTTTCTCCAGCTGTAAAAGGGGCCAGGGGTGGGGCACTTCCCAGACTCAAGCGGCATCGAGTAAGTGCTCCAAAATAACAGGATGATAAAAGGGGAGTGTTGGGGGGAGCAGGCTTGTAAAACAGCGCGAGGAAGTGAGTGTTGTTCTGGGAAGCACGGGAGACACGCGCCACATCATGCACCGAATGGATGTGGGTAATGGCAGAAAGTGAAGAGGAACTAAAGAGCCTCTTGATGAAAGTGAAAGAGGAGAGTGAAAAAGTTAGCCTAAAACTCAACATTCAGAAAATGAAGATCATGGCATCCGGTCCCATCACTTCCTGGCAAATAGATGGGAAACAATGGAAACAGTGAGAGGTTATATTTTGGGGGGCTCCATTTTCACTGCAGATGGTGACTGCAGCCATGAAATTAAAAGACGCTTGCTCTTTGGAAGAAAAGTTATGATCAACCTAGACAGCATATGAAAAAGCAGAGATATTATGTTGCTGACAAAGGCCCATTTAGTCAAAGCTATGGTTTTTCCAGTGGTCATGTACGGATGTGAGAGTTGGACTGTAGAGACAGCTGAATGCTGAAGAATTGATGCTTTTGAACTGTGGTGTTGGAGAAGACTCTTGAGAGTCCCTTGGACAGCAAGGAGATCAAACCATTCAGTCCTAAAGGAAATCAGTGCTGAATATTCATTGGAAGGACTGATGCTGAAGCTGAAACTCCAATACTTTGACCCCTTGATGTGAAGAACTGATTCATTTGGAAAGGCCCTGATGCTGGGAAAGATTGAAGGCAGGAGGAGAAGGGGACGACAGAGGATGAGATGGCTGGATGCCATCATGGACTTAATGGACATGAGTTTGAGTAAACACCAGGAGTTGGTGATGGACAGGGAAGCCTAGTGTGCTGCAGTCCATGGAGTCGCAGAGTTGGACACGACTGAGGGACTGAACCGGAGAAGGCAATGGCAACCCACTCCAGTACTCTTGCCTGGAAAATCCCATGGATGGAGGAGCCTGGTAGGCTGCAGTATATGGGGTCGCGAAGAGTTTGGCACGACTGAGTGACTTCACTTTCACTTTTCACTTTAATGCATTGGAGAAAGAAATGGCAACCCACTCCAGTGCTCTTGCCTGGAGAATCCCAGGGACAGCGGAGCCTGGTGGGTTGCCGTCTATGGGGTCGTACAGAGTCGGACACGACTGAAGTGACTTGGCAGCAGCAGCAGGGCAACTGAACTGAACTGAATTGCTCTGCACAGCGACCCCTGCTGGGACTTTGGGGAATGCGACTTAAGACCAGTTCAGTCGCTCATTCATGTCGGACTTTGCCATGGACTGCAGCACACCAGGCTTCCCTGTCCTTCACAGTCTCCCAGAGCTTGCTCAAACTCATGTCCATTGAGTCAGTGATGATATCCAACCATTTCATTCTCTGTCGCCCCCTCCTCCTCCTGCCCTCAATCTTTCACAGCATCAAACTCTTGGGCACCTGCTCTAATCTGCATGTAGGGTAAAAAACACATGAAAATGTCCCTATTTACATAATTTTATGTTATTTTTTAATGGTTAGTTTTTCCAGAACATTAAAGATGCTGAAAAAAGTGTAAGCTTTCTTCCATTAAACCTGGGAAAGGAAAACTACAATTAGCTCTATTTTTGGTATAAATAATATATTTAAAATGAAAATAATGTTGTACATTTTTAATACCTTTATTGCCCAATTTTCCAATAGTTCTTCAACACTTGAATGTTCTGGCAATAGAAACACAATCCTTAAATATACACAACACCCTGTAAACAGGGGTGCCCATTTTTCCTTCTGCATCAGGCATCAAGATGGCTTGGGGGGCACTGCTCAGAGCTTAAGATTTTTCCAAAGTTCCTTTTATTGCTTGTAACTTTTTCTTATTACTTAAGTAATCTGTGCCTGAATGCTAAGTTGCTTCAGTTGTGTCTGACTCTTTGCGACCCCATGGACTGTAGCCCGCCAGGCTCCTCTGTCCATGGGGATTCTCCAGGCAAGCATACTGGAGTGGGTTGCCATGCCCTCCTCCAGGGGATCTTCCCAACCCAGGGATCGAACCAGTGTCTCTTATGTCTCCTGCATTGCAGGTGAGTTCTTTACCACTAGCACCACCTGGGAAGCCCAAGGAATCTGTACCCATGAAATAATAACGTGGAAGTAACACCTAAGTAGAAGAGCATGTGGGACATATATTACCCTGCTCACCTGAAAAATCACCTATGTTAACCTTGAGTCAGACGTTTCACATTCTCTTCTCTGCCCACAAATGCTGGGGGGGAAGAGCACCGTCTCCTGATGTTCCTGGGGGGCCCTATCTGAGCAAGCTGCTGCCCCTCTGTTCCTCTCTTGTTAGAGGGGTAGCAGCTTAGAAGGTGGAGGTGAGGTGGAAGCTGAGCACATGAGGGGCGTCCGAGCTCTTCCTCTCTTTGAGGGAATCCACCTGCCTCCAGCAAGCCATGTTCTGGTAAGTTCCATTTCCCTGTGCTGTACCCACCACCTCTGTCTGCCCCATGTAAACATGCTGGTGCCCATCAGGGAGCCCACTGTCCTGAGGGAAACAGATCTTGTTATTGACCTACAAGTTAACAAAGCATATCTACACACACACACACACACACACACAGAAACAAAATCCAACAGAAAATCCTCTTCAAAAACCCTAGTTGAGTGAAGATACTCAATTCTGGCTAAACCACCTTTTCAACCAAATTTCTAGGTGGTCAGCATGTTTTTTGAGCAAATTGCTTTAAATAAAAAGCCCAGGAGCCTGCCTGTAATAAAACTGAAATTTGTTCAGTTGTGTCCAACTCTTTTCGACCCCATGGACCGTAGCCCACCAAGCTCCTCTGTCCATGGGATTCTCCAGGCAAGAATACTGGAGTGGGTAGCCTTTCCTTTCTCCAGGGCATCTTCATGGCCCCGGGATTGAACCAGGTCTCCTGCACTGCAGGCAGATTCTTTACCATCTGAGCCACCTGTAATGAGTCACCTTGCATCACCGACTCGATGCACATGAGTTTGCATGAATTCTGGGAGATGGTGATGGACAGGGAGACCTGGCATGCTGCAATTCATGGGTTCGCAAAGAGTTGGACACGACTGAGTGACTGAACTGAACTGAAATCTCCTTTCTTGTATATTTATCTGGTATTAAGCAACTACCTTGCTTTTTCTACCTTGTCTGCCAGAGAAACGGGTTCTGTGAACACACCCACAGAAGCCTCCAGAATTCTCCTCTTTTCTCATGAGACCTTAATCACTGAGGTTTGGGTTGTGCTTAAAGTACAAAGTATGGGCCACTGCATGACTGTTTTGGCTCATGGATGACCTGTGGGCGGAGCCAAGGCTCACGTGTGCCGGGTGCTGCTCCCACGTGTGTACCTGGGTGTGCTCCTGGCTGGGCACTGCGCTCAGACCGGTCGCTGCCATGTACGTGCTGCCGATGGTCTTGATCTTTTCAACGCCACTGAACTTCGGCTTGGACAGCAGCTGGGAAGCAATGAGAATCACAGTTACTCAGGTGGGTGCTGACCCAAGGCCCAGCACTTAAGAGACATTCTCAAATTCTAGTGCTCAGTCACGGGAGCAGGACGCCACTAATTCACCCTTGACCCTGGGCATCTTAGGGAAAGCATGCTTCATCAATTTCACAAAGCACGTGTCCTTGGAAGGAAATACAGTATAATAATTTACTTCCAGTTAACACAAATTAGTTTTCAGAATTTCCTAGTGAAGAAAGCAGGATAGCCTATCATGTGAGTGATAACTGCCTCATTGAATTTTCAAAATTTCCTCAAACACATTTCTCCACTCTGTGTTTGAAGCGCCTGAATACAAAATGATTCAAAGTGTGAGGTCTTCCCTGAATGGTGAGGGTAATTTATGACTAATTATAGGCTGGGGCTGGAGAAGGGCATGGCAATTCATTCTTGCCTGGAGAATCCCCTGGACAGAGCCTGGGGACTACAGTCCAAGGGTCACAAAGAGTCGTACCCAACTGAAGCAACTTAGCACAGCACAGCACACAACACATGGTGCCAGGGACTGGCTTTTGCCCTCTGAAAACTTGGAGTGGAGGGAATAAACATCTAGAATGGCTCCTCCTATTAGCCCTGTCCTAATTTATATTTTTGTCTCAGCTTCTGGCACCAATAATCAGTTTCTTACTGGGCTATATTCCCCATCTACTATATTAAGCCTTAGGGTGGGCTGGAAGAACGGTTAAAAATAAGATAAGTGGTAGGAAAGAGAAAGACTGGATGGAGAGAGCAAATGAAGGAAACTCTGGAAGGCTCTGTATCTGCTCAGCAGGACAATGGCAGGGACAGAAGGCTGGCAACACCTTCTAGAACCTTCCTTGGTACTCCTGCTTTCAGAGGCGGTTTCATGTTAGAGAATCTAAGATAGGTGAGCAAATCTCATTATCACATCCCTATGAGGCAATCAAACCTGCAAGGACACTGATGCTGGAGAACATTTATTTTACAGAGGAACAGCTGGAGGAAACATGCCCCCATTTTCCTCTAGGGACCCAGCATAACAGGGGAAGCCTCTAGCTGTCATGACTTCACCATGAGTCTTGAGTCAACCTCATGGTAACAACAGTGGAGGTAGAGAAACACACAGGTCCCCTAAGACATTTAGATGGTTGGCCTGAAGCCTTCCTATTCCATCATTCATCACTGTATTTCAAAGTTCCGTTAATCATGATGAACCTATGTTCACTGATGTCAATTTTTCCTATATTTGCACGATATTATTAAAAATGCTGTAGCATCCGTATCTTTCATATCAGAGGTCTGTTTGTTCTTCCTGGAAAACAAAGCACGTTGTTCCCTTGGTAGGCAGAAAATTGAAAAATGACATCTATTTCAAAATCTAAGACATATACTTTGTCCTTTCTAAAATATATTGTACCGCATTCATATTGCTTTTTCAATAATAAAGTAGGCCATCCATGCACACTTCAAGTTGATATCTGACAGAGACCTTGGAGTCTATACAGACAGACATGCCAATAACCCGCTATGATAAATATATTCATTATCATTTTTATGTATAAAGATATGGGCAAGTATATTCCTTGGAGTTCAGGACTTTCAAGAAAATTTATGGGCATACTGGAAAGATATTTTATTGAACAGATTTTGGTAGTTGTTCCTAGCAATCACATCAGCTTTGCAAATAGTATGTGTTTGTCTCACCAAAATTAGTCAGTAACCTAAACAGAGCAAAAAGATTAACGCCAGCCACCAGCAATTTTGCCAAAGGATGAGTTTTCAGATACGCCATGATACTGCACTAACTTCAAATGTGCCAGTCCACAGGAATGTCAGAGTGTGGGGCTGGGGTCACCTCTGCCCATCAAGAGTAACTCTTTTTTTTTCTTTTTTTAACTTTTTATTTTGTTTTGGGACTTAGGTTCAACCCCTGGGTCAGGAAGATCCCCTGGAGGAGGCATGGCAACCCACTCCAGTATTTTTGCCTGAAGAATCCCATGGACACAGGAGCCTGGGGGCTATAGTCCATAGGGTCGCCAAGAGTCAGACACGACTGAAGCGACTTAGCATGCATTTGTATTGGAGTATAGCCGGTTAACAATGCTGTAATAGTGTCAGGTGGACGGCAAAGGGACTCAACCATATATATGTGTATATACGTATATATACACACACACACGAATCCATTCACCACCTCCAGGTTCCCTCCCATCCAGGCTGGAGGGTAACTCTTAAGTACCTACATCATCAAAGTCGGCAATGATCTCGTTCAGGAGCCGAAGGCATTCCAAACCCTCCTTGTTCACGTCTGATTCTGTATAGAATTCTTTGAAATCAGGAATGGAGGCAAACATGACGCAGACGCAGTCATAGGACTGGTGGTATAACTCCTGCCCGGGAGAAAAGGAGCTGCTGAGCACCAGGAAACTTTCCAAGCAAAGCTGCTCCTAGTGCCACTGCTTCTTTACGTTGGGACTGGCAAAGGAATCACCCAGTGCCCACTGCGCCTGCCCCGCCCTCTCGTCCCAGGCCCATTTCACTGAGCACAGCTGAAGGCTTCCGGCGAGCTGGGTGCAGGCTCGGAATCATCGACACCACACTGCCACTGTCACTACCAGCTAGTATGCGGTGCCCTTCCGCTCACCCCTCTCTGCCATCTCTATCGTAGACAATTACAAGAGACCATAGAAGGGGACGGCAGAGGATGGGATTGTTGGATGGCATCACCGGCTCCATGGACATGCGTTTGGGTGGACTCCGGGAGTTGGCGATGGACAGGAAGGCCTGGTGTGCTGCAGCTCATGGGCTCGCAAAGAGCTGGACACGACTGAGCGACTGAACTGAACTGAACTTGGATTGGAGGGTGTTGTGAATTTTCCTCTTTAGAGTCTCCCGAAAGGAACAGATGATATTCTTTTGTTTTTAAATAGACAGAGACTCATAGTTCTTCATGAACAGACGTGATTAAAATGTCTTGTAAGTACAGTTTCAAGGTGTTGCCATAATTTTCCCAACACACAGCCAAACCTTCAGGTTCAGTGGGGATTTCATAAAGAAAGGGTCATTACGTGGGCGTGGGAGCT
>SJYV01036150.1:0-17263 GCA_006410875.1 Neotragus pygmaeus | reverse complement strand
GTAATGAGTAAGACAATCTCTAGCTTAATTTCTTTACTGGAAGTTTTAAAGGTACTTTGCAAGAGAGAGTACCACTCCATAGCTAGAGAAGACAGTGATGCATGCTTCAGATGATACAGGATGCTCGGGGCTGGTGCACTGGGACGACCCAGAGGGATGGTATGGAGAGGGAGGTGGGAGGGGGGTTCAGGATGGGGAACACATGTACACCCATGGTGGATTCATGTTGATGTATGGCAAAACCAATACAATATTGTAAAGTAATTAGCCTCCAATTAAAATAAATTTATATTAAAAAATAAATAAATAGCAAGGAAACCATTCAGAATTCACTGGGTAAATGACATCACGAGTTAAACATCCGGTATTCCTTTTTTTCAACACTGATTTAAAGAGACATTTCCTCTTTGGGGATTTGAGCTATGAAAAGATGTGTAGGTCTTAGTTATATATATATAACAGAATCACAGAACTCAGCTATATTATATAATATACATTATGTATATATTTATAAAATGTTTGTCTGGGCTGAGTATAAAAAAATTACTCTAAATTTCTGAAGATTTTAGAAGTAAGTTTTTAGCCTATCCTAAGATGAAAAGATAAATCTATACTACATAGATGAAAATACCTATAACCTACTCTGGGCAAGACAGTGCTAATGTGACTTCACTCTCATTTTTAAAATAAACATTGAAGGATATTAACTCGGACTTTTAACTTTCATGCTAAAGTCTGGGAATCCTTTATATCTAAATATAAACAGTGGGAAAAGAGGTATGTTTAAGTACGATTCACACTTACATAGTTTCTCTTGTAAAAGAAAACATACCTGGTACTTATAACTGATAATACTGTGGGCCATTTCTAATTAGGGAAACGAAAGGACCAAAACATAGAGCTTGTAGAAAGGACACAGGGAGCCAGGGCCAAAGTCAGTTGCAGAATCCAATGAACCTAACCCTATTCCCACCTCTAGACTCACAGGATTCAGCTACTAGGAATGCTGTAAATTTGAATACTTTGTTGTTGTTTCAAACGAAAGAAAAATCCATCCTTCTAACAAATTTCAGGCTGGGAAGGTTCATAAATACCTCCTTACTCCGTGTGGTCTGGTCTGATCTACATTTACCAGAGCGCTTCTTTGGGAAGTTGCTAAGCCCTACTGACCAGTTCTCTATCATTCACTAACGTGAAAAAAGTGAAGTCACTCAGTCGTGTCCGACTCTTTGTGACCCCACGGACTGTGGCCTACCAGGCTCCTCCGTCCGTGGGATTTTCTAGGCAAGAGTACTGGAGTGGACTGCCATTTCCTTCTCCAGAGGATCTTCCCAACCCAGGGATCGAACCCCGGTCTCCCTCACTGTAGGCAGACGCTTTACTGTCTGAGCCACCAGGGAAGTCCAAGGATTATTGTCTAGGAAGGCTGTATATATATTATGTATATATATTTATTTTGCCTCATGTAATGCACACAAATGATCAGGTCATTCAAACCCTATCATAGCTTTAAAATGTGGAAAAACCTGAACGAGCTCTCTGGCCAACCAATACCTGTTTAACTGACTTCCAAGCTTCAACAGTAGAACGGGTTCCTTAAACTCACTGTTTGTTTTGAAAAGAGTAAAGTTACAATTCCAAACTTCACCAGTGTGACATTTTTATGTTCTTGTTTTGTGCCTGCCATATATCTCACACCTGCTTTGCATTTCTAAAAAATAAGCTGAAAGAGATCTACATTCACACTCTTCATTTCCACAACTCTCCCAAATTACCAAGCTCCCTTATCCTTTAATTTCCATAGAATGTTTCTCGTATATTTTCTTCTTTCCAGCCTTCAATAACTGATTGGGCAACAGTAAAATTAATATAAAACTCTTTTGAGTTAAATTAATTCTTAATTTTCTACATTTCTTAGACAGTTTACAATTCATCTACTGCCTATACTATAAAGCAGTATGGCAGTTGAATTTAGGGCTTTAGTATGTAACATTTTCTTTGAAAATGTGATTTTTATTCTGTGTGGTACACTGTTGTGCTATTATGTTTCAGATTTTTGGTTTTTAAAAAGTTGAATAGAGAATATTTCAAAAACAGAAATAATTCAAGACTCAATTAGAATCTCACTGACTTAATTGACAGAAACGACAACCAAACCATAATCGCTAATGGGTACTCTGACCGAAGCAGCCCCGAGTCAAATGCAAACCTGTTAAAAAACATACGCTTTGAAACCAAGAACTGAAGTATGTGAAATTTGGAGGGTTCAGGATCCTGAGTGTTCATTCAAATGTCACCCATGCCTGTGTGCTCAGTCACTTCAGTCGTGTCTGACTCTTTGTGACTCCGTGGACATGGACTGTAGCCCGCCAGGCTCCTCTGTCCATGGGATTCTCTGGGCAAGAATACTGGAGTGGGTTGCCACACCCTCCTCCAGGGATCTTCCCGACCCAGGGATTGAACCCGCATCTCCCGCATCTCCTGCATTGCAGGTGGATTCTTTACCTCTGAGCCCTACTGGGGAGGCCCTCAAATGTTATACTGGCAGTATAATCACTGAGCTCTCTTACAACAAAAGTCGAAGATTTATTACAGACAAGATGTTCTGACTTGAAGATAAAATGTATATTAGGCAAATACAGCATGACGAGTCCCTTTGCTACATTAAATTCTTAACTTTGATGATTTCATTTTTTATGTCTTTTTCCGTATTTATTTTAAACATGAAAGTGATTTTTTTAAACAAAGTCCCTATGACTTTTCCATTGTCTAGGAAGGTAAATAATACCATTTTTTACAAGAAAAAAAACTGGGCATCTGTTTGGCAGAAATGAGTACTTCAAGTACATAAGTAAATCAGGAACAGAGCTATTACACTCTAAGCAACAGTAGTAACAAGGAAAAGAGCTAGAATATGCATTTTATATAAAGATTAAATTTCATAGTATAATAAATAAATCCACTCTGATTTACACAACTTGTAAAACCCTTCTGCTGATGATTATGAATAATACTGTCTATCATTGACTTTGCTGATATCAGCACTGCCTCACACAGAGTTTCAAAGGCAAAATTCTTGCCCCCCAAGCCACAAAATGTACAAAGCTGCTTTGTTGTTAAATATTTTGTCTGCCAAAAGCCCTGCAAACTAAAATACATCTTGGAAGTTTGACTCACCAGTGTGATCGTTATTTTGGTATAAAAAGATAAGAAAAATTTTAATATGAAAATTAATAAAACCAGTAAAAGGAGAAACCTGTTGTATAAATAGACATTTTAACATGAAAGTGAGACTTTTATCTCACTTAAGAGAAAGAAAAAATTTGATACACTTACTTGAAGATTTGAAAATATCATATTTTCCCAGCTGAATATATTACTCCAATTTATTAGTCATCTTCAATATATAATATATAACTCACAAAATTGGGAATATTACAACACCAAAACCTTTCACAGCACTAGCTACCAGTTACCAGAACTGTAAGAAATCTCATAGCTACATATCAGCTTAATACTTAGAATATAGACATAGATATGACTAAGCTGTGGTAAACAATAGTGCAATCAAACAGTAAGGACCACAAAATATATTTGTTTTCCTTTTTAGCTTGTATACCTAACCTCATTAACCTACTTCAATAGCCTTATCAACTGAGTATGAAACATTTTATCCCATTTTAAAAGTTGTCATATGTTCCCTTAGGTTAGGTTAATTTATTCTTGAAGTGCAGTTCTATGAAATATCCAGACTATTCATAAATTCCTATACAATGAGTAACTTGTAGCTAAAATGAAATATTTTATGTGGAGTTTTTTTTTTTTAATAACTTTTAAGTAGTGGCTTGGTTTCTATTTTTCCAACTAAAACTTGGAAGTGCATACAAAATTAAGAGGGAAGATATAAATATATGTAAATAGAATCTTAATTACATAAAAAAATTAACTTGTTCACCTATATTAGTAATACGGGGTTTTTATTAAACACCATTACCGAGTTGTTTTTTTTTTTTGGCTGCATTGTGCAGCATGCAGGATCCTAGTTCCCTGGCCAGGGACCGAACCCATGCCCCTTGCATTGGAAGCACAAGTCTTAACCACTGGACCTTTGGTGAAGTCTCTATCGTTACTGAGTTTAATGCAGCCTTGGTTACTGTGTTAAGCTTCTCCTGGAAAGAACAGAAAGAAATACACAAATAGGTACAGCCCAGCTGTCATTTCTCTCTGTGTTCTCTGTAATGACAAACCTTTATAGCTTTTTCCATTCTAACGGAAGTATCTCTCAACAAAACTTGGAGAAAATAAAAGAGAAAACAATAAGAAAGATATAAATTAGTGCTCTGCATATTATAAAAATCAACCGTTGTCTTTCTAAAGTTTTGCTTGTTTCTTCAGGAAGGCATCCCATTGCAAAGTCAACATATTATCCATCTAAGACAGAGACTGCTATACAGGAGTCACTGGGGAGATGCCAGAGCAGACAGAAACAAGCCCCGGGCCCCCTGGCATCCGGCGAGGGGCAGGGAGGGGACAGACATAGCAGCCAAGCTCTGGAAACCACTTGGGAAACCATCCCACTGGCCAATAGTGAGTACTGAGGACTCTTCACTTCCCATTCTTTTCAGCTGACTTAACGAACTGCCACTTCGATCATCAGTCCAAGCTGCACTTGAAACATTCAAGATAAGATCATTTTGGAAGGGGGCGGCAGGAGGGACCGTAGATGTCAAGGTTGAGAGATGTAATGTTTTTACAGCTTAATGAAAAGCAGTATCTTTAAAGAATTCACATCTATACAACATTAAAAGTCCACTATGTTGTCAACTCTGTTGGGCAAACCGGATCATTTACTTTAGACATGACATAGAGAAGTTTCTGCTCTAATTTCTTAAGTCATAGCTTTGTATGAGTATTTCCTTCCTCCATCCCTGTTACAAATAACTTCTATGGAGACTCAAGCAGTGATCTCATCATTCTTCAAAGTTAGCAGAATCTCTAGGCGGTAATGTTTTGGTCAATTATATCATTACGTAAATAGTAAAGGTTTACTGACTGTATGTCACTAGGAAAGATCTTATTATAGAATTACATAATCTGTATTTTGAGGGTCAAGAATCTATTATTTTTCAGGCACTATTTTAAAGAATTATTAACTACCTGAAAATCAAGATAAGGTAGCATAATAAGAAAGCCAGATTTTAGTCTAGCAAAACATGCCTCAAGGGCTTTAATTACATATTCACTTTACTTGCAATCATTTTGGGTCTCTCTTCCCCCCTCTTTTTTTTTTTTTTGCATGCCTAATAATTCATTTAATGTGTGTTTGCTGCTATGTGTCCTCAAGCATGAACAATGTCAATAGGATAATCTGCTGATAAGAGAAAGTGAAAAGTACAAGTTGCTGGAGACTGACTTGATCTTTCCTTATCTCAGTACATATTCTTCTGAAAAGTTCCCTGTGGTTTAAGTTGTGAACAAATGAGAATGTCACATGAGCAAATGCAGATTGTTAGTGAGGGCCTAGAGTGAGGTCAGCTGTGTTGGCCAGGATCTGTGTGCCACCTTAGTTACCAAAATATATACTGGGTAGGCAGGGCTCATCCAGAACCTGAATTAGGAATAAGGATTGAGAAGGAAACTCAGCTGGGTGATGAATGACTTTCAGCTCATTTCTGGGATTAGTTGGAGAAGGGGTAGGAAAGAGTGGGTTGGACAGTCAGCTACTCTAAGCACCTTTGAAGACCTCATAGCCCACTCATCTAGAAGAGATAAAATCAGTTAGGGTAGTACTAATCACCTCACAAATCTTAGTAAAAGGAAGATTTTGACTCAGTAGGGATGGAGTGGACTGAGATTCTACACTTCTCTAAGCTCGAGGGGACAGGATGCCACTGGTCCCTGGACCACATTTTGAGCAGCAACGATTGTAGCGCAACGTTACCCAGTAAAATTTCTTTAATGATGGAAGTATTCAGTATCTGAACTGCTACTATGGTTACTGAGCACTTGAAATATGGCTAGGACAGGTGAGAAAGTAAATTTCTACTTAAATTAACTTTAAATAGCCACTTGGAGCTAGTGGCTACAATGTAGGACAGCAAAGATCTTGGACATTCACGGACCTCTTCTCCACCAGAGCAATTTACGTCATGGCCCCCAAATGCTCTAATCCATCAATTGATTGAGATGAGTAAGTTTCCTTCCATTAAATGCAAACTGTAAAATTTAAGTTGTTTTCTCCCTAATAACACTTGGCTAGATGACCCACAATGAGGGGGCAAAGGTGCAATAGTGTCTGACTCTTTGCAACCCCAAGGACTGCATAGCCTGTCAGGTTCCGCTGCCCGTGAGATTCTCCAGGCAAGAATACTGGAGGGTTGCCATTTCCTGTTCCAGGGGATCTTCCCAATCCAGGGATTGAACCCGTGTTCCCGATGGTTTAGTGGTAAAGAATCCGCCAGCAATGCAGGAGCCGCAAGAGATAAAAGTTTGGTCTCTGGGTGGGGAAGATCCCCTGGAGGAGAGCATGGCAACCCACTCCAGTGTTCTTGCCTGGAGAATCCGAGGCAAGACAGAGGAGCCTGGTGGGCTACAGTCCATGGGGTCGCGAAGAGTCGGACGTGACTGCAGTGACATTGCACGCATTTCTGCATTGGCAGGCAGATTCTTTACGACTGAACCACCAGGGAAGCCTGGGGGCAAAAGTGAGGTAAGACACAAGGAGCTCTTTGCACGGGATAACTGAAGAGGAAAGAGTAGTACATGGCAGTGAGAATGTGAATAACCATCTCTGCATTGGGCATGTGGAAAGATGGGAAAGTGAAAGTGAAGTCGCTCAGTCGCGTCCGACTCTTTGCGACTGCATGGACTGTAGCCCGCCAGGCTCCGCCGTCCTGGGATTTTCCAGGCAAGAGTACTGGAGTGGGTTGCCATCTCCTTCTCCAGGGGATCATTCTGACCCAGGGATCGATTCTGGGTCTCCCGCATTGCAGGCAGATGCTTTTACCATCTGAGCCTTCAGGGAAGGTGCTGAAAGGTGGGAAGCCAGGCAGTAAGAATGAAACTCAGAAAGTGACGTAGAAGGACGGATGGAAGAGAGAAAATGAGCACTTGGAAATTTTATTCAGGCCTGACCGCATCCCTGTCTTTCTTGAAGTCAGTTGTTCTTCAGGAAAATGAGCAAAGTGAGGGAACATGAAAGGAAGTGGGTGTTGTGAGGTCGGCTGTGAGTCTCCTCTAGCGCTCCGAGATTACCCACATGTGGGAGAGCCTGGAGGGGAGGAAAGGCTGCAATTACAGTCCCCAAGCCAGGCTCCGGCTTGAGCTTCTCACCTCAGCTTATATGTGGACCCAGGCACGGAGCCCTCTGCACTCCCCAGAGCTCCGATCAGCCCTCATGGAGAAGCTCCTCCTACCCTCTATGACAGCTGGTTCCTCTGTGAGGCTGGACTGTGGCCTCCGGACGCTCTGAGGGCAGGACGCTCTGAGGGCACCTTCCTGGCAAGCAGGTGTGGGTGATCCTCTGGGTCCTAAAGAGTCATGCATGGATGACTCACATAGTAAAAGTGCTCTTATTTAACCCCAAAGATCAATCTTGTCATTTTTAAAGAATTTCCCTCATCCAAAAGGCACGTGCAGGAAAATTCTAGCTAACCATTCTGTTTAGTGAGGTTCGGCATACATAAGAGATGTTACTCAAGACTGAAAAGTGTTACTCAGTCGTGTCTGACTTTTTTGCGACCCCATGGACCATAGCCCCACCAGGCTCCTTGGTCCACGGAATTCTCCAGGCAAGGACACTGGAGTGGGTTGGCATTCGCTTCTCCAGGGTGAGGGTGAAAGAGCAATATTAAAGAAAAAATTCAGTCATTAACATCTTACTCTTAAACTCTGAACAAGTGATAACTTGAGAATCTTTTCTATTGGCAAAGAAGAATTTGGGGAGAGTGAAAAATCATTAAAGGTTTTTTATATTCATTCATTCTTTTCAAGGATTTCTTGCCTCTTTTTCTCTACCTTTTTTTTTTTGTGTGTGTGGACAAAGATTTCTGATCTAAGCAGAGTTCAGAGAATCTGGACTGCCTGATTTCACAGGGAAGTGATTGAGGACACTTTCCAGTGCAGATGACTCTAAAAGGAACTGGAAATGACTTTTGATTTCGTACGTGTGGATAATGTTAAAATTACCAAGTAAGTAGCTCTTGGCTCTTTTAAGCTACCTGATACAATCTGGAAAATTTCCCATTTATTCACAACTTAGGTAAAATATATAGTCAGACACATTCGGTCAGGTGCCTGAGTTCGTTTATTTTTAAGGTATCCAAACTGTGACTTTTACTAGTAAATACTCAAATCATAAATAAGAATAAAGTGTCAAATATGTAAACCCTTTTGATACAATTAAATTATGTCTGACAATAGCTCATTTTAAATGTTTTCCCATCAGTATTTCTCTTTAAGCATTTGGCAAAAAAGTCTAGAAAATATCAATGAAAGTATATTTTAGATTACACATATGCAAGTATGAACATACATGTAAATGTATACGTGTATGTGTACATATATGTGTCTATATATTTATGTGTATATGTATATCTTTTGAGCACCTACCTAGAGGGCTACTTTATGAAAACTGTCACCACTGGGTCAGTATCCTGTTTAATTCTCTTATATATAAGATTTTTAAATATTATAATGAATTTTTTAGTATATAATGTCTTAAGTAAATTTATTTGAGGACATTTTTCTGACTTTTTGATAGGTATGCCTTTGGCTTTCAAAGATTTTGATCAAAGAAATGTTAACTTCTCATGCACTACATTGAAGTAGAGTGTTTGGCCCTTAAGCACATTTTAAATCTCTTTCATTGGGAAGTTTCTGTCAGTTGTCTCTTTAGCAAATGGATGACTCTGGTGGCCAGTCAGTATACTGATCCTAGTTTGAGACACTGGGGAGATTCCTAGTTGTCGACAGTCTGCTATATTATAGAGGCAAACAGAGTATTAAATAAATATTAAATTGAAATGAAAAACAGAGTGTGGGAATTTTGGTTTGGAGAGCTATACTAAGTTTTCTTAAGACAACAGAACATATAATTTTATGAAAATATACAGAGAATTTTCTTAATGTGCACACCTGCTGTTTATGACAGACTGATATAAAGTCGGCTTGCATAAGATATGTATCATTTGTTGATTGGGGCCCTGACACATGTTCACAGATTCTTAGATATAGAATATGCAAAATTCCACATCAAAGAACAGAAAAGTGCCTTTAGCCAACCAAAAGGTACTTAGGTAATAATAAATTAAATTCCATTAAAACTGACATTAAAGCTAAGTGTTACATATTAAATGTGACATGCAAGAAACAGAAAAACAATTCAGGCAGCAACATCGTGCATTAAGATTTGCATTCAGTCATAGTGTTTGAGGGATTTTAACCATATTCTCTGACCACTGAGAGCTAGGAATCTGAAATGATACCAATTCAGATTGGTATCAAATCAAAACATCACTTAACTGACATCTTAATCTTCTAGCCAGTGATTTGAGGGAAGAAGCCAATGCCCCTAACAATGAAACCCAGTAAGTTTCAGCCACATATTTTTATGTGGTTGTGCGATAAGAAAATCCCACCTGACCAGATTAAAGGAAAGTAAACATTCTACAGTTCTACTTTTTGGACAATGCAGTTGTCTCAGATTCCTCCTACCTTTTTACTAACACGAGCGTATTTGAACATGTCAGGTTTGCACAATAAGAAAATGGCTTCGTGGAATGTACTTTTTTTGGCACAAAAATATTTTCAAATACATCAAATCAAACATTTCACCCATAGCAAAATATTAAGCCATAGAGTGTCTTAGTGGTGCTTACTCATCTAGGCAGAAAACTACAAGAACAGCCAATGGCTCCCAAGGACTTTGTATTAAGTGGTGATGACTTTCCTTCCAAGGAATAGCACCAGTATGATTACACCTCAGGCTGGAGGGTGCTCCTTTCAAGCTCTTTAATTCCCTGGAGAATTCGCTTCACATGACCCACTTTCGGTATCCCCAGATCCTACAAATAAAAAAAAAAGGTAAAAAGAAAGAAGTTAACTGATATGAGAAAACTGATGGTTAAATATTTAGCCAGCTAATGAAATGTAGTTAGCATTCATCTTACTTTAGATTCAATGATTTACAAAGTAAAAGTCAGAAAAGTAAGTTTATAAAACCAAAATCCTGAAATTAAAAAATTACCAAACATTAAAAAAAACACATCTTACACACTCTAAATGTAACATTCTCATAGGTTACACACAAGGGCAATTTTTCAACAGTCAAAATTACTTTCTCCTTTTTCTTTTTTGATTTAGAAAAACACAGGTCCTATTGGAATCTCTGAGAGAAGTGACATGTGACACCAGGGTATCTGCAAAATTTACTCAAATAAATTTTGTAGTCTTAAAACAACTTCACATTTCCTTGCTAAAATTAAACTTACAAATAAGTCCTGCTCCTCAAGGAAGACTCCAATACCTATGACTTACATGTGGAATGTAAATCCTTTTGTACTTGCATTTAGAGTCTTTGATGTGAGTGAAATATTTAAATAATTTTTGTTTTATAAGTGTAAAAAAAATCACATAAATATTGGTATATGTGAGTTGATGTTTTTCCTCAAAACACTTTTGACTCCTTTCCCTCAAAACTCTTCTAGTTTTTTAAAGACCCATCTTCCTGAAAAAAATCAAGAAGCCAAGATTTATTGGGTTGGCCAAAAAGTTCATTCAGGTTTTTCCTATAACATTGATGGAAACATCCATACGATGTTATGGAAAAACCCAAATGATCTTTTTGGCCAACCTAACAGTTTTCAGAAATGAATGGTGACTGCTGAGTGTGCAGCACAGAGCGGGCACTTGGCAAATGAATGCTTGTTGTATGGATAAAGGAGATGCATTCAAGACAACCATAATATTTACTGTCTGAAAAACTAAACGATGGTGAAGATCTCTACTCCCAATAGCTTCTTTAAGTTTAACGGCCATAGTGTATTTGCCAGTATGTGAAGTCAACTTCTGCACAAATCAGAGTGTGGAATATCTGAAAATAAGTAAAAAGATGACTTTCAAAGCAGTCTCAAAAGTAGGATTATAAGGTATTACAAGATTATTTGTCTGAGAAGACACATACACACACACACACACACAACACACGTTCTCTCAATCTCCCCCATATACTTCATGAACTCTCTGAATTCTATAGCACCAATGCTACTGAGGATTCAGCATCTTTCTGGAAAATAATCTTTTCACAGTGAGTGGTCTTTTCGAGCCTGAGATAACTTCAGGGTAATGTTTTTACAATATTTAATTGATCCGGAAAAACATCTGCTCATGTGACACCAGGTCATCCAACTAGTCTTACGTCAACTATCCAACTCCTGAGTGTGTGCTGAAACAGCAAACTTAAAAGCAAGGCCAAACCTTAAAGGAAGACAGACATGCAGATGCGTCTGATTTGAGTGGAATAGTTAGCATTCTTTATGTTTTGTGACAATGTAGTTATCTGATTAAGAAAGATATTTAATATCAAATATTTATATATAGCATGCCATAGGCATACTATATTCTCAAGATAAAAGCTTCATTGAGAGAAGCACACTCTACTCATAATTATTATTTTTGGAGTCATGAGCTGAATGTTTTCCCTAGAGTTACACTAACTTCTTAGCTATATTTTCTTTAGTTTGAGTTCAACACATTCATGTCTTCTAGGAATCGGGCTGTGATAAAGTTATGCCATGAGACCATATTCATTAGTGCCAACTTTTTCTTTCTTTGGAAGAAGAGCTTTAACTTTGCAGAGGCATGCTTTGTAGCTACCGTTATCCTTCAGCCCACACATGAACAACTTTCCAAATGGAGAAAACAAAACACCAACTAAACCCCCCAACACACACCCCGTGTCTTTACCACTTTATTTGGGGGGTGTGTATGTGTGCGCTCAGTCGCTCAGTCATGTCTGACTCTTGAGACCTGCTGGACTGAAGCCCACCAGGCTCCTCTGTCCATGGGATTTTTTCAGAAAAGAATACTGGAGCAGGTTGTCATTTCCTGTTCCAAGGGATCTTCCCAATCCAGGGGTTGAACCCGAGTCTCCTGTGTCTCCTGCATTGGCAGGCGGATGCTTCACCACTGTGCCACCTGACAAGCCCTACTTTCTTTGGTATCCCTCACTGCTTTCTACTGTCTTCCAGGAGAGAAAATAAATCAGTTTGTCTGTTACGGCACATTAGAAATATCTTCCCTTTCCCACCTTTAGACTGTCACATTGCTATCCCCAGTTGTCCGGTGATAATGAAGTAACACCTGAGCCAAGATCTGAGCAACAGCTAACCAAGTGGCAGGTAGGGAAGAAGCATACCTTCAGAGGGTACACCCCTGATGTGAGAGTTTCATATTTTTAAATAAATGAAGCACAGCCAGATTGGAAGAGTATAGCCCCAAAGGGTCAGTGGCCCCACAGCAGGTTAAATACAGAGGCAGAAATCTGTGGGTGTCCCAGAGATGCTGAGTCGTTATTGGAATTGAAATGGGAAGCCACCAAAGGGTTTTAAGCAGAAGAGTGATATACCTGATGTTACTAAAGCATCACTCTGGGCTTCCCTGGTGACTCGGATGCTAAAGAATCTGCCTGCAGTGTGGCAGACCCGGGTTTAATCCCTGGGTTGGAAAGAGCCGATGGAGAAGGGAATGGCAACCCACTCCAGTATTCGTGCCTGGAGAATTCCACAGACAGAGGATCCCGGTGTGCTATACTCCGTGGGGTTACAAAGAGGCAGACAAGACTGAGCGACTAACACACACACACAAACACACACACACAAAACATCATTCTAGTTGCAATTAGATGAGCGGGCAAGAGTACCAGTGGGTGGGCCAGTGAGGAACCTACTGACCTTACACAGGCAAGAGGCAGGATTGTGGAAAGGAGAAAGATAACTAAATGGAGATCGAAATCAAACTACTTTGTGATGGTCTAATGAGGCGGGGGGGAGGATAAGGAAGAGGAAGATGCTAAATGTGACCCTGGGTTTCTCTGGCTCAGGTCCCTGAGTTGCTAAGATAATAGACCACAGGAGAAGGGGCAGAATAGGAGGAGGACACGACAGCAAAAGTTTGGTTGTGGACACTTGGACTGATAGACTGTGTTGTGGCCTAGTGGCAAGCAGACTTGGTGATACGATCCTAGACTTTACAAACGAGGTCAGGGCTAGAAGTAGAACCGTGTGAGCCAATGATATATCCATGCACGGTATCTGAAGCTATGGAAATGGATATGGTTACCTAGGGAGTAGATAACCCTTCACCAACATTCAGAGACTTTCCTCTGAAGGGGCCGCTCCCTCTTAAAGTTCCAATGACAGAAAACGAGGTGAGCTCATTTCTGGCTTGGTTTTGTTCTACTGAAGACTCTAAAATTACTACCCTTCCCATTGCCCCATACTGTTTAAGAACCAGAAGAGTTAAAACTGACTATGTCAATACAAATTTCTGAAAGCAAAGTTTTAAGGGAAAGAATGTCACGTGCCTTAAAAATAAAAACGAAAAAGTCTCATGCTAAATAAAAGTCTTAGTAACATAACTCTTAATCATCTCCTTTGTATTCTTATCGTTTTTCCCAGCCGGGTTCTATCAGTCTAACTTTAACTTTTATGTGTGAGCTTTGTTTTCTTCTTCTGCAAACATTATCACTCATAGTGTGCACGTGTATGTTTATGTATGTTTATAATACATATATTATATATAAACAAAGTCTTTTCCTTGAATGTATGCTTATTCATGGCAAGTGAAATGCAAGCTTCTAGAGGGCAGATGCTACCTAGAGAAGAGAATAATATATTCGTCAATATGTACATACGTATGTGTTAGTCGCTCAGTTGTGCCTGACTCTTTGCGACCCTATGGACTGTAGCCTGCCAGGCTCCTCTGTCCGTGGGATTCTTCAGGCAAGAATACTAGAGTGCATTGCCATTTCCTTCTCCAGGGGATCTTCCCAACCCAGGGATTGAACCTGGGCCTTCTGCTTTGCACGCAGATTCTTGACCCTCTGAGCCACCAGGGAAGCCCATTCATCACTAGCTATTCAATAAATATTGTTGCCTGTTGAGGATATCAGAAGCTACACAAATATGTTACATGTAATGGTCTTCTACATTTACTTTTTAGTGTATTCATTTGAAGTGCTGAAGTCAAGTTTTACTCTAATACTATATATTCTATATATTTTGCCATGTTCCAGATTTGGGACTTTCAACTAAGGTAATTAGTTAATCTATTATTTTATTATTAGTCTGGCTAAAAATGTCTAGGCATATGTCTTTAGGTATAATGTTTAGTTATGTGCACGTGCGTGCATGCTAAACCACTTCAGTCCTGTCTGAATTTTTGTGACCTTATGGACTGTAACCCACCAGGCTCCTCTGTTCATGGGATTCTCCAGGCAAGAACACTGAAATCAGTCGCCATGCCCTCCTCCAGGGGATCTTCTGACCCAGGGATGGAATCCAGGTCTCTTACATCTCCTGCATTGGCAAGTGGGTTCTTTACCACTAGAGCCGCCTGGGAAGTGCCAGTGTTTAGGTATAACATACTTTATATTACCCAGTTGAGTTTAAAAGTCTCTACTAACATATTTTTAGATAAAGGCACAGCTGCCCATGAATTTATTAGGAATTTACTATCTCATAATTTTATGCATTGTTAGAACCAGGTGATTAGGAAAGGAATCAATCCATCAAATGTTGAAGGCTTTATTACTGGCTTCATGAATCAACCTTGGAATTTTTAAATGGCAGTATGTGGCAAGAAAATATAACATGACAGAATGCTACTTTTAACCCTGGGACAGAATATGCTACTTAGGCCATTTCTGTGGTTGAGTGTCCACTCAAAGAAGAAAAGGGAATTGCTGCAGACCATGAATTCATAATTTTTCTTCCCTGTCATAAAAGACAAATAAGTTTTGAGAAGCTCTCTAGCAAAAACAAGGCATAGTTTTTACTTCATTCACTAAAAAGGAAAATACNGTCCACTCAAAGAAGAAAAGGGAATTGCTGCAGACCATGAATTCATAATTTTTCTTCCCTGTCATAAAAGACAAATAAGTTTTGAGAAGCTCTCTAGCAAAAACAAGGCATAGTTTTTACTTCATTCACTAAAAAGGAAAATACGTTTATTTTGGGGAAGAATACAATTTCAGTAATAAGCCATGGAAAGTAAATTTGAATTTGTCTAGTTGTTCACGTGACCTCTGAAAGGTCAATTTAGAAACACAACCAAATCGTAGATTTCTAAGTAGCCACTGCTGCTGAGTCTCTCATCTAGTTCCCTATATTAGGGAGGCTTTGTTCTTGGTATTTTGAATGAATTTTTAGTTGTTTGAACTTTTTAGTAGATATTTTCAGTCATTTTAAGCAACAAATATCACCTTTCATGTTGATTCAAGAAAATGAACTGGTGGAAATGTGATCCGTTTGGAAATATTAGCACAGCCATGCCAATGGACATAGAGAAAAATTACTAAGTTCATGCTAAGCTTTAGCTGTAACTGTTTCAGACAATGATTCTGACAGGAAAATATTACTGACTTTCTCTTTTCAAAAGCATTTAATGAACTCGGGCCACAGAACAGTGCATATTATGTAGATTACATACGCATAACGTGAGCCAGGCTGCAAGCACAGAACTGCAGGGTGCAGGAGAAAGGAGTCTGTTTTGCAAGGAAAAAATTTTATGAACAGAAGAGTAGCACAAAGGAAATACCTTCAGATCTCGCCTTTCCAGATGCAAAAGTTCAGCCCCTCTGATGTCATGACGGATGAAGATTTCTTTGTACTCTCCCAAATTGAGCAGATCCAGCCAAGCAGCAACTTCCTCTGTGCCCCATTTCTGAACTACCAAAGTTAAGAGCAAAACCCCCTTAATTTCTACATGCTCAATGCATTACAAAGCACAGGTTGGCCAAGGAAGATGCAAAACAGAGTTCAGCGGCAGTGCTAGCCAAGGGAAAGGTTCAAAGTGCTGTCTCAACAAAACTACAACTCCGCTTTTTCCCATGCAAGTTTCAGACTGTCAGTCAACATGAGGTTCTGACTCCACAAAGACATTCACTGCTGTGCACTTGCGCCTTTTGCTTTAGCTCAATTTCCTCCTTAAAGCCATGCAAACTACATGACGTGTATAAAAATGTGTTCCTCATAATTGGGATCAGCAGTACAAGGTCTAAATAAACTCTGATGATTTCCTTAAGATCATATATGAAACTTATTATAGTTCAGCTACCAATGCTAGTAAAAATTTCAAATCTGACACAGGATATAATTTTACACAAACTTCTGCTCTGGTCTTGCCAGCTTCAAGACCTTTATTGGTTCTCAGCTGCCTTTATTGGTTCTGTTCTATTGATGATTCTCTGCCTCTGTTCTGTTCTATTGATGAGTCCCATTACAGACAATCACGCAATGCTTGCGTGCATGCTAATCGCTTCAGTCATGTCTGACTTTCTGCGATCTCATGGACTATAGCCCGCCAGGGTCCTCTGTCCATGGGATTCTCCAGGCAAAAATACTGGAGTGGATTGTTGTGCTCTCCTCTAGATCTTCTCGACCCAGGGATCGAACCCATGTCTCTTAAGTCTCCTGCATTGGCAGGTGGGTTCTTAACCACTTTCGTCACCTGGGAAGTACAATTATGCAATAAGTGTCTTGTTAAATCAACTTAACATTGTCTAAAAACTGTCAACACTGCTTTCCAAGATTAATTGGCTTATTTTACTGTATGTATCCTCTTTCATACATTTTACCCAACATTGATTAGCTTAATAAAAAGTCTCCTTGTTTGCCACATTTGGTTTTAAAATGCTCTTCAACAGCTGCTCTGTGCATTATCAAAAATGAGGTTATATATCACTTTTTAATATGAGATTGCTAACTCAGAAGAATTATAAAATTATTTGATAAATTAAGACATCTACCATCATATACATAGAACTTGAAGGTTTTCAGCAGTATTACAGCACTAAATTTAATCTCTAGGGAAAGGTGAAAAGGGAATTTGAATGACTATCCAAGAAAGAGTTTAATCTTTGCTTGAGAATTCAAGTATCACAGTGAATTGTTATTAATGAGCTGAAACGGCATTCTAAGTCTTTAAAAGAGGACAGAATATATAACTTGAGGTAGAAAATACACCTGGCAACTTAAGGATTAAA
>SJYV01036145.1:50689-72477 GCA_006410875.1 Neotragus pygmaeus | reverse complement strand
TTGAGCTTTAAGCCAACTTTTTCACTCTCCTCTTTCACTTTCGTCAAGAGGCTTTTTAGTTTCTCTTCACTTTCTGCCATAAGGGTGGTGTCATCTGCATATCTGAGGTTATTTATATTTCTCCTGGCAATCTTGATTCCAGCTTGTGCTTCTTCCAACCCAGCATTTCTCATGATGTACTCTGCATATAAGTTAAATAAGCAGAGTGAGAAGATACAGCCTTGACATACTCCTTTTCCTATTTAGAACCAGTCTGTTGTTCCATGTCCAGTTGCTTCCTGACCTGCATATAGATTTCTCAAGAGGCAGTTCAGGTGGTCGAGTATTCCATTCCCATCTCTTTCAGAATTTTCCACAGTTTATTGTGGTCTTAGTAAGGTAAGTATTCAAGCAGCAAAAATATTTACATTAATCATTCACTTATATTTTTGCAATGAAAAAAATAAGATAAATTAAAATGACTTCATAAAATCCCGCCCAAAAAAGTTTACTATATCTAAGAATTAGAGTATAATGTTAAATAGGAGATATGTCTTTCTATTATAAATCTTCATCTATTTAGGAAATATTTTTTAAGCATTATGTTACAAGATTAGTATTTTAAGTACCAGGGTGCCTGTGATGAATAAGACAGATAAGTGTCTTGATCTCATGGAGCTGAGAAGTATCATTTTTATATGCTTATCTTTTGTGAAATGTGATGGTAATTAAATTTTGAACTCTACCAACCTGATAACCATGTTTAAATTTTAAGAAGTAATACCCTTGCTCAGTAAAATTACTTATTTTTTATTCACTGTTCAATACCAGGTTGATCACTGAGGCAGAGGCAAGTTTATCCTAATTTTCCTTCTTATTGAGTACACAACAAGACTGCATTTCCAGCAACCAGATGGACAGACATGACTGAATTCAGCCCTAAACAGGAGAAATAAGTAAATTGTAAGTCCTTTCCATGCCAACCCTCAAAAATTATGCTGAAATATTCTCCCCTTTCCATCACTATTTTAGAAATCATGAGTTTCAGGTGATTTCATCATAGTACAAACTGTCTGGACCAGCAGATCATCTTTTGGAGAAGAATCATTGAGTATAGTTCTCTATTGAATGACTGTAAAAAGAGCAAGAAATAAAAATTTGTTGTGTTAAGATGTAGGGGATGATTATTACTGCAGCAGAGCCTGGACTAGACTAGCAGGTAAAGTAAATGAAATTATTCCTCTGGTTAGTCTAATACCTAATACAATTGTTGGCCATATTATCTCCAATAATATCTTCATGTCAGCGAACATATTGACTGCTTACTACTTTTTAGGATATTGTTAAGAACAACTAGTGCAGATATAAATGAAATTATTCAATCTTTACTCATTTTTAGACTGCTATATGGACAGGGGAGCCTGGTGGGCTGCCGTCTATGGGGTCGCACAGAGTCGGACACGACTGAAGTGACTTAGCAGCATATTAACATATCAGTGAGCAGTAGTGAAGAATCCAACTACCAATGAAGGATATGTAAGAGATGCAGGTTTTGATCGCTGGATCTGGAAGATTCCCTGGTGTAGAAAATGGCAACCTAGCCTAGTATTCCTCCCTGGAAAATTCCATGCACNTTAACATATCAGTGAGCAGTAGTGAAGAATCCAACTACCAATGAAGGATATGTAAGAGATGCAGGCTTTGATCGCTGGATCTGGAAGATTCCCTGGTGTAGAAAATGGCAACCTAGCCTAGTATTCCTCCCTGGAAAATTCCATGCACAAAGAAGCCTGGCAAGCTACAGTCCATGTAACATTCCATGGAGTCACAAAAAGTCAGACAAGACTGAGTGAATGACAAGGCAGCACAGCACTGTTGACTGGATTAACTGTTAAATTTGAATGAATTAAAAGCTGGGTATTTCAAAGAACA
Source organism: Neotragus pygmaeus (assembly GCA_006410875.1). Classification (NCBI taxonomy): domain Eukaryota; kingdom Metazoa; phylum Chordata; class Mammalia; order Artiodactyla; family Bovidae; genus Neotragus; species Neotragus pygmaeus. Next base: position 70,566 of record SJYV01036145.1, on the reverse strand, counting down.
AATATCTATCACTTGGTATTTCACTACATGACAGAGATGTAAAAAATAAAGACACAACCTTAAATATTACTATTTTTCAGTTGATCCCTTCTCATTTTTCATTAGCTGCAGGGAATTGCCCTGTAAATGACTAATTAAGGCTGATGTCCTGAGGTATCCAGCACTCCTAAGTGACAATTACTTGAGATTAAAAGCCAACGACCAACAGGCTTTAAAGTGTTTAATGGGGCAAAGTAACAAGGCTGATGTACGTGCATTCCTGGACTTGTCACACACATGGTCTAGAAAACATAGATGGTTCTAGCTTCCTAGGGAGAGTATCACTTTCAACCCATGCTGCTCAAATATCATGAAGCTCATGGAGACAATAGGTCAACAGTTCTATTTCAGAAGAAGCACTTGAACACAAGTCGGAAGCACATCTTTTAGTGACATCTCTTAAAATTGTGTCAATGAAAGTTTTCTCAATTAATTTTTACTTTAAACCCATAACATTTCCATGATTTCATAGGGCTATTTTCATAAGTACATATTTTGGATTATATTATGCAACTTTGGAATAAGACTTGGCAGCCTTGTTATGTCCTTGTTGTAATCCCTTATCTCCTAGGGACAGGCTAATTGCAATATTTGATTTTTGAAAGGTAGTTTGCCTCAAATATTAGGAATTTGGATTCAGAAGTCCTATTGAATTTGTCTTCATAGTTTAAGCTGAGACATAGGTTAACTGTTGGTGGACATCTTCTACCTTGTCTCTGGAGAAAAAAGACCACAAATTAATAGGGACAGAAAATTGAAGAAACATTAAGGGAGGAGTGGAAATGATGGACTACACACTTCCACAGAAAAGGACACTAAAGTGTAACTATTTTGGTTTTGATTTCTAATAATAGCTAGATCTCTCTGAACGTGAATGTGGTGTAATGTCCATAAGGGTTTCTTGTTTTTTGATGTGGGGCATTTTTAAAGTCCTTATTGAATTTTTTTTTACAATTTTGCTTATATTGTTTATGTTCTGGTTACTTGCCTATGAGGTATGTGGGATCTTATCTCCCTGACCAGGGATCAAACCCTCACCCTCTGCATGGGGAGGTGAAGCCTTAACCACTGGACTGCTAGAAAAGTACCCATACAGTATATACTTTTTTTGTGTAAGTGTTGAAATAGGCTTTTGTTACCACTAGCACCACAACCACCACCAACAAAACACTAAGAGGTGAGAAGATTTTAAGTTAACTTAGGCATAATATCTAAGATTGTCTTATATCCTTTTCTGACAGTGAAATGATCATTTAACTTCACTTATTATCTGCCACAGAGAAACTAGATACTGAGTATAAAATAAACAATAATTAATCCTAGACACAAAGGAACACCTGTTATATGTCCAGCTCTTTGCAACCCCGTGGACTGCAACATGCCAGGCTTCCTTGTTCTCTACTATCTCCCAGAGTTTTTCCAAGTTCATATCCATTGAATCAGTGATGCTATCTAACCATCTCATCCTCTGCTGCCCTCTAGATCTCTTTTTGCCTTCAATCTTTTCCAGCATCAGGGTCTTTTCTAATAAGTTGGCTCTTTGCACCAGGTGGCCAAATTATTGCAGTTTCAGTCCTTCCAATGAATGTTCAAGGTTGATTTACTTTAGGAAATCAGGAAGGAACACCATGTAAATGGTAAATTTATGGGGAAAAAAAATCATGATTATTCATGATGGAATCAATGTGACTTGAATGTATTAGTTATTAGAGACTGGAAACTAAAAGATGCACAATAGTTTTAAATTTTTCCCTTAGTTCTTGTTATGTTTAGTTCTTTGCAGTGAGTTTCCCCTGCAAAGGGAAAAGCAGCAACGAATGTTACAATTTGGGAAGCTGCTTTCTAATTTCGATGTTCAGCAACCACAGCACCAGCTGAGATATGTTTGCAGCCAGGAGATTGTTTGGGGAACATAATTTTTACAAAACATAACAGCACTATATNAAGCAGCAACGAATGTTACAATTTGGGAAGCTGCTTTCTAATTTCGATGTTCAGCAACCACAGCACCAGCTGAGATATGTTTGCAGCCAGGAGATTGTTTGGGGAACATAATTTTTACAAAACATAACAGCACTATATGCTTTTCACAGTTTCCACTGGTAACATTTGTGATACTTCAGGGGAAAGTGCAAACTTTTATAAAGCCACAAAACAGGCCTCTAAGGGGACTCATTTTAGCTCAGTTAATAAAAGGTTTCAGAGTATTTCAAGTTTTTTAAAAAAGGCACAGCGTGGCAATCAAGATAGGATGGTTCTTTCAAAATAAATTACCCTGGATCCCAGAAGAGGGGACAGTTGAAAATTGGCATCAATACATGAAGAACTTCTATGCAATTCCCAGAGTATTTTCTCTAAACTACTTTTTATTTAATTTTATACTGGAGTTATATAGAGAAAAGTTAAAGGAGTTTTTCAGACTTATTGTTCCTTAACATTAGGTTGGAGTGATGCATACAAAATAAAATCTAAAAGAAGGAAAGTAAAAGAAAAGGAGAAACTTTGGGAACAGCTATTGGAAATTCCACTTAAGCATTCTCAGAAGAATGGTGTTACAATGAAAAGTCATAAAGGGAAAATAAAATGCTATAATTGCACTTTTGCTATGTAGGACATTATAGTTCATAAATATAATTTTGCAGTTGATTAAGAAAGACCTTAGACTAGAAATCATATAAGCAGTTGTGAAAAAAAATTGGCAAGTTAAACAACTTTTCTGAGCTTTAATTTTTACCTTTGTTAAATGGAAAACAGGAAATTCAAACTAACACTTTTACCTGAATTTGATCTTAATTATATTCAATAAAATTTTGCATGTCTTATTTACAGTGGTATTTCAAAATAGTTTATACAAACTTCAAAAAATATTCTAGCTTTGGTAATACCAGCATTAGATTATTTTTGAGGATTAAGATTTGGAAGCATGTAACATAGTCAGAGTTAGAAACAGAATTCCAAAATATTGGATATATTCTAAATATGACTCAAGTGAAGAGTTCATTTAAATTGTACTATTTTCTTCTAACATAAATCTGAATGTGAATAGTCTTAAAATATATCCCTGAAACAGAAAGGTATAAACCTATAAACATACCTATAAAAGTATGTTCAAGGCTTCATAGACAGGGAGACTGAAAATTCAAACCTAATGTGTATAAATTCAGTACTGTTTCATTTTACCAATCTTCTAATAATATATGGAATGATGTCTGTTAAAATGTTTTCTGAAGTGAAAATAGTGCAAAAAAGTATATGTATATTTTTTTAAGAATGATTCAATAATTCATTCTTTTGATCAATTACTATTCTACATATACTTACCTGACAAGCACTGTGGTAGCATAAGGAACACATGATCAGATGACAAAAATCCTTCCATCTTCTAGCAGTAACACATAAGTGAGTAAATAGAGAAAACAGATAGAAAATAATGTGGTATGAACTAGAGTAGAGGCATATTCTAGGTTCTATAGATAGTATATTCAAGAGCAGAGACATTACTTTGCTGACTAAGGTCCGTCTAGTCAAGGATATGGTTTTTCCTGTGGTCATGTATNCTTCTATCTGTTGCTTTTTTCTGAGCTAAGCATACCTAGGTATACCCAGACTTATTATTCCTCTTATAATTCTTAACCTATTGGCAAGTCAGCCATCCCCTAGTATCAGAGTTTAAGTGTTGCTTTGACCTATTTCATGTGTTCACTTTCTTCTAGGTAGATAATTCAAACTGGAGATATCACCATACATCCACACATCTTAGATTAAGGGCAAAACAGTAGATGTTAGTGTATCAGAGAGCTGTGAGACAAGTAGCACATATAGTGTCAAGTATAATCTTTTGCAGCTTCAGGATACATAAACAATGTATAATCTGGGACTTCCCTGGTGGTTCAGTAGTGAAGAATCTGCCTTCTAATGCAGGGGATGCAGGTTTAATCCCTGGTAAAGGAACTAAGATCCCATGCACCTGGACAAAGTTCTCCTTGACACCCTAGTCACCCCTCTGGCCTAACCCTTGAACACACCCTTACCTTGGCCCCATATAAGGAACTAACACATCCTCCATGCCACCTTAGGGAGCCATGCAGAAAGCCCATGAGCAGCAACGAAGACCTGACAGAGCTAAATAAATACATTTCAAAAGCAGTGTGCAAAGTCCAAAACAGAAATCACAAGAAAGTTGCAGTTAAGGGTGTCAGCCTCTAGTTTCCTCTGACATGTCGTTCTTAAGTGATACCTAAGAAGAATATTGAAGCAAGAGTCAGCAGGATTTTCCTCTCACAGTATAAACTCTACTGGCTAGGATGTGGGGGAGGTGATAATGACTCATTTCTGTGTCCAACTCTTCCGCAACTTCACTGACTGTAGCCCACAGGGCTCCTTTGCCTGCAGAATTCTCCTGACAAGAATACTGGATTAGGTAGACATTCCCTTCTCGAGGGGATATTTTCAACCCAAGGATCGAACCCAGGTCTCCTGCATTGCAGGCAGATTCTTTACTGTCTGAGACTAGCATGAGTGCTAAAGTTAAGGGGAAATGCTCAAATTCCTTGGTGGATATTGGTATACAATAATCACCATGATATGAAACTGTTCATCCAAATTATTAGGACAATCAAAAGGATAATTTGTCTTTTGCACAAGCACAAAAAAATAAACAGAATAAAAAGTCGATTGACAGAATGGGAGAAAATGTTTGCAAATCATACATCAGATAAAGGGTTAATAGCCAGAATATATAAATAACTCTCAAAACTCAACAAAAAGTCAAACTGAAAAAAAAATAGACAAAGGAATTGAATAGATATTTCTTCATAAAAGATATACAATTGGCCGATAAGCATATAAAATGTGTTTAAAATAAAGATAAAAGGCAAATCACAGCAAGATGCTATATCATACTCATTAGAATGACTATCAGAAAAATAAATTAACAAGTGTTTGTGAGAATGTAGAAAAATTGGAACCCTTAGGCATTATTGATGGGAATATAAAATAATGCAGCCACTGTAGAAAACAATAGAACTGATTCTGAAAAAAATTAAAATTACTATAGGATTCCCTGGTGGCTGATTCCCTGGTGGCTTAGACAGTGAAGAATCTGCCTGCATTGTGGGAAACCGGGGTTTGATCCCTGGGTTGGAAAGATCCCCTGGAGAAGGGAATGGCAACCCACTCCAGTATTCTTGCCTGGAGAACTCCAAGGACAGAGGAGCCTGGCAGGCTACAGTCCATGAGGTCACACAGAGTCAGACACGACTGAGTGACTAACACACACACTCATAGGATTCAGCAATCCCACTTCTAAGTATTATTAGAAGGGAAAATCTTTTCTTCTACCCCTTTAGATTTGGAGTCTAGGGACTAGCAGTTTAAACTAAAAGAAAGATTAACAAGAGAAAAGACATACAATTTGTATTAACATTTTACAGGCACAGACATTATGCAAAAGAGATGAAGCTCAGAGCAGTTAAATTTGGCCAGTTATTAGAAAATCTATTGGAAGATTAATGAAAGATATGAGATTTTTTAGAAACGTTTATTTATACAGACTGATGTTGGTGCTGACTCTGTCTCTATACCTGACTCTGGTATAGGAAAGAAGTGGGTACCTTCAAGGAAATTTATACCTCATTCACAAAGAGAAACTATCCCTACTTCAGGCAAATAAAGGGAAAACAGAACTCCTTTGTATCTGCTGATTTTCAGGTTCCTTAATCTCAAAATATTCCTTATGTCAAAGTGTCATCTCCTTAATTGTATTCACTAAATTGTGCAACAAATTTCCAGAACTGTTTTCCTCTTGCAAATCTAAAACTCTTTGCCCATTACAAAGTAGCTCTTCATTTTTACCTTTTCTCCAACCCCCGGCAATCACCATTCCATTTTTAAATCTATCTTAATTTGACTCCTTCTATGAATACAATCATAAAGGATTCGTCTTTTCATGACTGGCTTATTTCAGTTTAGCATGGTGTCCTCAAGCCCCATCCATGTTGTCAGAGTTCCCTTATTTTTTAATTTGCTTATTCACATTTACCTGCTTGCTGTCATCTCCCAGTAAATATATATATCGCATTTTATTTATCCATTTATCTGTCAATCAACACTTAGGCTGGTTATACCTTTTAGGTTATTGTGAATAATGCTACAGTGAACATTAATCCAAATATCTGTTGGAAAGTCTTCCTTTAATTATTTAGGATATATATGTGTGCTACATTAAAGAAGTCAGTCACAAAAGACTGCATATTGTATGAGTCTCTCTATATAAAATATTCAGATTAGGCAAATCAAGACTGATAGAAAGTCTATTAGTGTCTTCCTAGGGCAAGAGGGATGGAGTGGCTAAGAGGAGACAGATATGGAGTTTATTTGTGGGAGGTGATGAAAATGGTCTAATATTGATTTTGGTGATCATTTGCTTAACTCTGTAAATACAATAAAAATTATTGAATTAGACACCTCAAATAGGTGAATTTTGCCTTTATATATATATATATATAATTTATTTTCTCTTTCTTTCTTTTAAAAATATACATACACAAATATATATACATTTATAAGTACATATATATATATACACACACACATACATATCATGCTTTCCTGGTGGCTCAGACAGTAAAAAAATCTGCCTGCACTGTAGGAGACCCAGGTTTGATCCTTAGGTCAGGAAGATCCCCTAGAGAAGAGAATGGCTATCTACTCCAGTATTCTTGCTTAAAGAATTCCATGAAAAAAAAAAAAAAATTCCATGGACAGAGGAGAAGCTAACACACATATACATACATAAATTTGAGTTTTTAAAATGATTTCATAGCATTCAATGTTAAATACATTAAATATATATATATTTCTGATAACAAATGCCTTATAGCAAATCTGTCATCAGTGGATCTTCCTGGGCCCCATGAAACTGTAATCAAGGGAGTAAGAAGCTAAGCTGCTATTTTCCTTTCATCTTTCTGATTGTAAACGGAGATGTTTCACACTTGAAAATTCTCACTAGTGGGACTTTCTGAGGTGGCACAGGGTTCAACCAACCACAGGCTGGTTTGAAGACTGGGTTCTGTAGGAAATGCATTGCACGTAGCATGCAGTCAAAGTGGCAGTATTTGCTCTTGGAAAGTCATGTTACTACCGAGAATGAAGGTGAAACTATAACATGGAGAGAGTGTATGGATCTCCCTTCTTACCACTTACCACATTGTAAGGGTGTGGAGCTGGGAAGCACAGAAGAAAAGAGGAGAGAATGCAGGAGGTATTATGGCAATTTGCATTCAATCAGTTTGTGGAAAACAAGGAACTTTAATAGAAGACACCAGGGCTTTCTCCTATGGCAGGAGCCAAGGATGATAAACAGTTATGGTTCTTGTAGACCCAGCCTAAGGAAAACTTCAGCCTTACCTGGGTGTAATTTTAACTAGGATCCCTTTCATATACTCAGCAGTAAACAATCTGCCTGCAGTGCAGGAGATGCAGATTCGATCCCTAGGTTAGGAAGATCCCCTAGAAGATGAAGTGGCAACCCACTCTAGTATTCTTGCCTGGAAAATTACATGAACAGACGAGTCTGGCATGCTACAACTCATGAGGTCATCAAAGGTCAGACACGATCAAGTGACTGAGCACTTTCATATAAGAATTATTTTCCAGGGAAACACAAGAGATTAGGATTTAGAAGTGAAAGCTACCTAGATACTTTCATGAGTCCTTTGCACCATGACTTCATAGCTTGTCACATATTATTTTGCAAAAATGTGTTTCTTCTAAGTGCCTGATGCTTTGTAAATCTAGTTAAAAGTACAGTTAAGCACTGACATTATTAGGTCAACCTATGAGAAAAATAGTCATGGCTGACTGGCCTGTAGAATATCGCCTTCTATAAATTAATGAAGAAAAAAATACTGTGACTTTCTCTAAGTTGACAAGAGCAAGCCTGATGGGTTTGGCAGTAGAATTTTCCTCTCAGTAGTCATTACTATCCCTTCAAATCTAGATTGAGGTCCCAGGATAAAAATGGCAAGAAAGATATGAAGATTTTTTTAGGATTTTGGTTGGTGTTCACTTTTGCTTATTTATATATATTTGCTTAGCTACTACTACAGACAGAAAATTTTATCACAATGAAACTGTGGTTTAATAACAGATGCTTCTAGAAACTTCACCATTTCTCTCTTCACTCATGTAAATTCCTTTATTTTTTAGATTTTTTAAAAATGTGTATAATTTTTAAAGCTTTTATTGAATTTGTTACAATATTGCTTCTCTTTTATATTTTGGCTTTTCATCTGTGAGGCATGTCAGGTCTTAGGTCCCTGAATAGGTGTCAAATCCATACTCCTGCATTGGAATGTGAAGTCTTAACCACTGGACCACCAGGGAAGAGGGAAGTCCCATCAACGCTTCATTTATTAAAAAAAAAAAAAAAGAAGAAGAAGCACTCAAGATTCTGTTTTTCATGGAGGCTATTACTACCAGCCCTAACAGATTTTCACTTTCTCCAAACATCTTAATATTAAGTTTTTAAGTATTCTTTTCTAATGATGTCTTCTCCATGAGTCTGTTTCTGTTTTACCATTTTAATAGAATATCCTTTTGTTTTATAAGTCTAGATCACTGATGTGCAAATCAGGGAACTAGAATCCTATGAGAGGAAAATGTGTGCATCCCTGTTAACATATTCAGTTCAGTTCAGTTCAGTTGCTCAGTTGTGCCCAAATCTCTGAGACCCCATGGACTGCAGCATGCCAGGCTTCCTTATCCTTCACCAACTTCTGGAGCTTGCTCAAACTCATGTCCATCCAGTTGGTGATGTCAACCAACCATCTCATCCTCTGTCATCCCCTTCTCCTCCTGCCTTCAATATTTCCCAGCATTAGGGTCTTTTCCAATAAATCAATTCTTTACATCAGGTGGCCAAAGTATTGGAGCTTCCGCTTCAGCATCAGTCTTTCCAATGAATATTCAGGATTGATTTCCTGTAGTATTGGCTGATTTGATTTCCTTGCAATTCAAGGGACTCTCTAGATTCTTCTCCAACACCATAGTTCAGATGCATCAATTCTTTGGCACTCAGCTTTTAAAATCCCATTGACCGAGGAGCCTAGTGGGCTACAGTCCATGGGGTTGCAAAGAGTCGGACGCGAGTGAACGACTTCACTTCACTGCACTTTCTTTATGCTCCAACTCTCACATCCATACATGACTACTAGAAAAACTATAGCTTTAACTAGACAGACCTTTGTCGGCAAAGTAATATCTCTGCTTTTTAATATACTATGTTGGTCATAGCTTTTCTTTCAAGGAGCAAGGGTCTTTTAATTGCATGGCTGCAGTCACCATTTGTGGTGACTTTGGAGCCTCCCAAAATAGTTTCTCATTGTTTCCTTTGTTTTCCTATCTATTTGCCATGACATGATGGGACTAAATGCCATGATTTTAGTTTTCTGAATGTTGAGTTTTAAGTCAACCTTTTCATTCTCTTCTTCACTTTCATCAAGAGGATCTGTATTTCTTCACTTTCTGTCATTTGGGTGGTGTCATCTGCATATCTGTGGTTATTGATATTTTTCCCAGCAATCTTGATTCCAGTTTGTGCTTCATCCAGCCCAGCGTTTCACATGATGTACTCTTCGTATCAGTTAAATAAGCAGGGTGGCAATATACAGCCTTGACTTACTCATTTCTTGATTTGAAAACAATCTGTTGTTCCATGTGAGTTCTAACTGTTGCTCCTTGACCTGCATACAGATTTCTCAAGAGGCAGGTCAAGTGGTCTGGAATTCCCATCTCTTTAAGAATTTTCCACAGTTTGTTCTGATCCAAACAGCAAAGTCTTTGGCATAGTCAACAAAGCAGAAGTAGATTTTATTTTTCTGGAACTCTATTGCTTTTTCAATGATCCAAAGGATGTTGGTGATTTGATTTCTGGTTCCTTTGTCTTTTCTAAATCCAGCTTGAACATCTGGAAGTTCATGGTTCTCGTACTGTTGAAGCCTGGCTTGAAGAATTTTGAGCATTACTTTGCTAGTGTATGAGATGCATGCAGTTTTGTGGTAGTTTGTACATTCTTCATCATTGCCTTTCTTTGGGATTGGAATGAAAACTGACCTTTTCCAGTCCTGTGGCCACTGCTGAGTTTTACAAATTTGCTGGAAAATTGAGTGCAGCAGTTTCACAGCATCATCTCTTAGGATTTTAAATAGCTCAACTGGAATTCAATCACCTCTACTAGCTTTGTTCATAGTGATGCTTCCTAAGGCCCACTTGACTTTGCATTCCAGGATGTCTGGCTCTGTAGGTGAGTGATCACACCATTGTGGTTAACTGGGTCATGAAGATCGTTTTTGTATAGCTTTTCTGTGTATTCTTGACACTTCTTCTTAATATCTTCTGCTTCTGCTCAGTTCAGTTCAGTCACTCAGTCATGTCCTACTCTTTGCAACACCATGGACTGCAGCACACTAGGCTTCCCTGTCCATCACCAACTCCCAGAGGTTGCCATTCCTGTCCTTTATTATTCCCATGTTTACATTAGCATGGAGGGAGAAAAAAGTATGGTGTTCTAGTGTTCATCAATTCTGTCACATTTCACCTCCATCTCTATATCTTTATTAACCAGCTTTTAGGTTAATCCCATATTTTAAGTCCTGGGAATCAATTTTTAGACTTAGTTTTATTTTTGTTTTTCAGTTTTATTTTTACCCTAACCACTTTCCTAAAGCTTTTCTTTGTAGTCTTTCTCTGTTCTGGGTTGTCTCAGCTATTGTCTAACTTATCAAGCCCTGGTCTTTAGGCCAGTGTCAAGATTGGGTTAATTGACTAGACTTTCTGTCCAAAACAACTCGACTTGTGGGAGGAAAACTTTTATTATATGCATAATCTTCATGCTGCCAACCATAATAATTTTGAGCATATAATGACAACTTGAAATATTTTCATTTAATTAGATATTTGAAATTCAATGAAGCAAATCAGGAAACCAAACAAACAATTTTGCTTACTAGGCTTTAAAAGTAGTTTTAATAGATTCTCATTCTTCTGATGAGTTGATTGAATTTATCAGTGGCCCTCGTTGTGTGTGGATTTAACCTTAATGAACCTGGATACTTAGTGGATCATTGGCATGGAAAATCCTTTGTTGTCTCTTGAGTGTACAGAAAGAACAAGGAAAGAGCAATAGAACATTGCATACAATGTTGCATCTGCAACTGTAATTACATGTTGTCATGACTGATGCTGGTTTTCTAAGCCTCTGAGAGACTAGGCAAAAAGAATACACATTACTTCAAACTTAATATGTGGTGAGAAGCAAGGTCTCCCCTCTCCAGAGAGCAGCTATTTTTCCTTTCTGTCACTTTCCAACAAGCATTTTGTATTTCTTTGAGGTAGCAATTGTCATTGTTTGTTTTACACTTACCTACTTGATAATAAAACAAGTGCCCAGCTAGGTATCCTAGCAACACAGTACCTTTTTTATTTCTCTCTGGTGCTTATTTATTAGATCACTGGAGCGTTTTCTCAAGCTATTAAGGGACACATGTGGCTAATCTAGAGCAACACACTTCATCTTGGTCTAACTTACTGGAAATCAATATTCATTACCAAGGATTATTCACCTCAAAACGGGACACTCTTGGCCCTGAAAGATATCATGAGGCTGGAAATAACTCCAAAATGATGTTAACATAGACACCTTGAGGAAAGCAAAGCCAAGTTAGAAAGGGGTGATGTCTCATTCTCTCCAGGGCCCTGCCTCTCATCACCTTGGCAGTAGGTGGCAATCCCAGGTCTAAGGATGTAGGAATCAGTCCAATTAAAATGGCTCCTGCTCTGTCATATTAAAAGATGCTTGCTCCTTGGAAGAAAAGCTAGGACAAACCTAGACAGTGCTTTAAAAGGCTGAGAAATGTCTGTACAGTTAAGGCAGTGGTTTTTCCAGTAGCCATGTATGGATGTGAAAATTGGACCATGAAGAAGGCTGAGCACAAAATAATTGATGGTTTGAAACTGTGGTGGTGGAGAAGAGTCTTGAGAGTCTGTTGGACTACACAGAGATCAAACCAGTCAGTCTAAAGGAAATCAACCCTGAATATTCATTGGAAGGACTGATGCTGATGCTGAAGTTCCAAGACTTTGGCCACCTGATGTGAAGAGCTGACTTACTGGAAAAGATCTTAATTCTGGGAAAGATTGAAGGCAGCAGGAGAGGGGGATGACAGAGGATGAGATGGTTGGATGGCATCACTGACTCAATGGACATGAGTTTGAGCAAACTCCAGGAGATAGTGAAGGTCAGGGAAGCCTCATGTGCTGCAGTCCACGGGGCTGCAAAGAGTCAGACACGACTTAGCAACTGAACAGCTCTATCATTAATAAATTCTATGATTTTCAAAAGGTAACTTAAGGTTATCTTAAGTTACAAGTAGCTTAAGCTCAGATTATGCATGATTTAGTCCAAGAGAAGGCAGTGTCAGTCATCTGAAGAAATTGACTGGACAGCTTGGCACCCTGTGTATCCTCTGAGGTGTAGACCAAAATCCCAAGACAAAAACAGTCAATGGTAGAGAATATCTATACACAGGACAGATAAATGTAAAATGAAAATGCGAGAATGATAACATCATTTGGCAAAAAGGGCTTGGGCAAGGAGTTTTTAGAATGACCCAGATCTCAGGTTCCAGACAGAAAGGTTCTTTCTTCAGTACCAGAGGAAAACAGAGGCAGCCTTAGACTTTGAAAAGTGTAGGAGTGGCTGCTATTACTTTATATAAGGGTCACTCGTGAAGTTTTCAGAAGTTTTGCTACCTTGTTGTTAGATCTACCATTGTTAAAATTAAATTTTATAAACTTACAATAAAAAATTCATTAGAACATGACACCAAATGCTGTTGAGGATATGGAACATTGCTGGTAAGAATGCAAAATAGTGCAGTCAAATTGGAAGACAGTTTGTTTGTTCTTAAAAAATCAAGTATACTCCAACCATGAAATCTAACAGTCATACTCCTTGCTATTTAGCCAATGGAGTTGAAAACATATGTGCCCGTGCTGTCACTTCAGTCATGTCTGACTCTTTGTGACCCTATGGACCATAGCCCAAAAGGCTCCTCTGTCCATGGGATTCTCTAGGCAAGAATACTGGAACAGGTTGCCATACCCTCTTCCAGGGGATAATCCTGACCCACAGATTGAATCAACATCTCTTAAGTTTCCTGAACTGGCAGGTGGGTAAGTACCACTTGGGGTGAAAATGTATGACCCCACATAAATCTGCACATGGTTGTTTGCAGCAGCTTTATTCATAATTTCCAAACTTTGGAAGCAATTTAGATGTCCTTCAGTAGGTGAATAAGCAAAATAAGTTGTGGTGCACCCAGTGTTCAAAAGAAAGGAGGTATCATGCCATGACAAGCCATGGAGGGATCTTCAGTGTATATCACTAAATGAATGAAGCCAATCTGGAAAGTCTACGTATTGTATGATTCCAATCTTAAGATGTTCTAGAAAAGACAAAGCTATGGAAACAATAAAAATATCAGTGGTTTCCATTGCTTAGAGAGAAGAGTAAGTTAAATAAGCAGGGCACAGAGGATTTTTAGGGCAGTGAAAATACTGTGTACAACACTACAATGCTGGATACGTGTCATTACACATATGTCCTGATCCAAAGAATATACAACTCTTAGAACGAACCCTAAGATACTATGGACTGTGGGTAATTATGATGTGGCAATGTAGGTTAATTCTTGGGAACAAATGTACCACACTAGTGGGGGATATTGATATTGATAACAGGGGAGGTTATACCAATGAATGAAGACAGGGAGCAGATTGGACATTTCTGTATTCTCTGCTCAGTGTTGCTGGAAACCTAAAACTGCTCTTTAAAAAGTTTTTTAAAAAATTAAACAAAGGTAACAAATACTCAAACTAATCAGTCTTTTATTATTTTATTTTAATAATATCTATGTATTAGTGTTATTTACACTGTTTGTGCTTGTGTGCTACATCACTTCAGTTATGTCAAGCTCTTTGTGACTCTATGGACTGTAGCCCTCCCGGCTCCTCTATCCATAGAATTCTCCAAGCAAGAATCCTGGAGAGGGTTGCCATGCCCTCCTCCAGGGGATCTTCTTGACCAAGAGATTGAACCCGTATCTGTATATCTTCTGCATTGGCAGGTGGGTTCTTTACCACTAGTGCCACCTGGGAATAAATGCTAGAAATTAGGGTTTGGGGAAAACAAAGATGTATTGATTTCAGAGCACTTTTCACACATCTTATTGAAAGGTTATTGCTGAACCACCAAAGAGGCTGGGATTCTTGGCCTCCTGAGGAGAATTCAATCCAGGGACAGAGATAAAGCTTGATCACTCAGAGCTTTTGTGTAATAAAGTTTTATTAAAATATAAAAAAAGAAAGAGAAAGCTTCTAACATGAACATCAGCAGGGGGCAGAAAGAGTTCCCCCCTGCTAGTCTTTATCTGGATGTTATATAGCTACTATCAGTCTACTAATTAAAGAAAAGAAATGTCTCAAAACTCAGAGAATGGCACCAGGTGAGTCATCCAGGGCCATAAAATGATTGACATGAATCTTGAAGAAAAGCAGATTTTCATACAAATATATAGTTTCATTAACATAGATTAGGAGAACAATGTATGAGTATAACATACTGGTTTGTCAAGTCAGTTCTGAAGGTTCTGAGCCTTTAGGTGGAACCAAATTGAAGACAGAATCTATGGTAAATGCATAGCACATTAACATAGCTTAAGACAAACATTTTCATAAGAAAAATGTGTTGGTTAGCTCAAGGTTTGAGAAAAGTTAAGTTCACGTGGAACCAACTGTCATTGTGGCAACACAAACTTTTAAGAGAAAACTTTTTGTAAATTTGTATAGAGACAGGGAAAAAACATAATAACACTAGTTTGTTTCCTCCTGCCACTTAAAAGAGAGATAAAAAAATGTCTGACACTTGCAGCTTATTTCCTCCATTTCGAGAGCCCTGGCCTTCCTGCCTGTTATCCTCTCACTGTGAGGCAGTCAATGTGATGCCCGTCATCATCTTATTACTGATGCAGAAGTTAATTTATGTGACTTGTTTGAGTCATATCATAAGTAGATGCACAGAATGGAATCCTAAGTCTCCTGATTCTTAGTCGACAAATATAACTTTTCCATCTCACACTCCTTTTGATTTTCTTTTCAACAGAGACCTAAAAGTAGATCATTGATGATTTCATGCTACTCATTGAGGTTGTTTAGAAGAATATTATGTTACATCTTCTGTTGCTGCTGCTACTACTAAAGTGCTTCAGTCGTGTCCAACTCTGTGTGACCCCATAGACAGCCTGCCAGGCTCCGCCATCCCTGGGATTCTCCAGGCAAGAATAGAGGAGTGGGTTGCCATTTCCTTCTCCAATGCATGAAACTGGAAAGTGAAAGTGAAGTCACTCAATCGTGTCTGACTCTTCGTGACCCCACGGACTGCAGCCCACCAGGCTCCTCCTTCCATGGGATTTTCCAGGCAAGAGTAATGGAGTGGGGTGCCATTGCCTTTTCCGTCGTCTGAGACATGCCTAATTCTGTGTGTTACTCTCTGGGCCATATATTCCACTTTCCTCAAGTGTAACAATATCTCCCCTATCTACCTTACAGGTTGATTGTGAGAAAGAAGTGAGAAACGGACAGGAAAATACTTTGGAATAAATATAGTGCTATTAAAAAATGGGGGGTATTTTTATTAAATGTTCTTAGCTTGTATTATCATCTCCCAGTTATAAGAATTACATTACTAATAAAAAGACACAAATGGTATTTATTGCTGGGAGTGAAAAAGAAAAACAAATTGGACACATGAACTTTCTGCCACATTCTCTCTTCCCTCAAAATATTAGACTCATTTTGCAGGTAAAGTGAGTTTGTTGCTCAAGCTGAAGGAAGTGGAGAGGTAAACAGAAAAACAAAAAAAGTGGGTGATTTGGTAGTTTTTACTAAGTTAAATAAGTAATTTAATTGAAGGTTATAACAATAAGAGAAAAAATAAAAAGTAAATTAAGCTGTGACCAATATGGAAGGCAAATGTTTCTTAGCAATATTAACTGTTCCTTGAGGGGAAGCTGTAAGGAGAAGTTCAGAAGAAATATAGTATGTGGTTAAGTTGTCTAGGGCTTGTAAAACTCAAAATTGACCTCCATTAATCTGAATTTCTGTAAGAGGAAAGAAATTGTACCTAAAATACAAAATTTCACCAGGTATCTGAATTATCAGACAAGGGTATTACAGATACAAGAGAGGAAAACTTTACTTTGACTCAACCATTTGAGCTATCCTGGTTGGATCTGAAAATCAAAGTCACAAAGACAGATTAACAGGAGAAAAACACAAAGTTATTTATGCTTTACATGATACCAGAGGTTTCAGAATAAAATAAAGATCCAAAGATACAATTAGAGCTGAGAAGTTTTTCTATGTTTGATGAAGCATTGATGGTTGTGAAGGATTTTAACAGCAAAGGACAATGAGGTAAATGCAGTAATCTTAGGGAAATTTACCAAAACCTCTTTGGATTCTGCTTAGCATCCCTTTGTTTTCAAAGACATGGAAGCACTTTTCCTCTGTGTAGGGAGAACATCTCTTAAATAAGGCTTTTATGAACTGTTTCAGGAGAGAAGGTTAGGGAGGAAGTTGAGTGACCTCCTTCTGTTTTCTGAGTTTCTTTCAGTTGAAATTCAGTATGCCAAGGTGCCATATTTCATGGTACTCTGTCTTGAGGCCCATCACAGGCTAAAGCTGAAAAATATCAATTTAAGCAGAAAAAAAAAATCAGCTTTAGTTCTGACAACCTTCACAAAATTATGGATTTGGAATAAAGGAGGGAAATTTTTGTTGATAGTTTTCAGCATCAAAAGAACATTTTTACATTTCCTCATTGAGCTTTTTCTTTCTCCTCCTACTTTTATGTCCATTGCATGTATATTTTCATTAACATCTATAGCTTCATATAATGTTAAATACTAACACAGTTTTGGGATTCATAAATCCATTTTCAGCCTCACATATAGGCAGTATATATTAAAGTTGAAGATATAATGGCCAAATTTTTCCCTCAAAATTAATAGAAGTCAAGAAAATACATACCCAAGAAACTCAAAGAGTACATCAAAATGAATATAAAAACAGACTCAAACAAACACACACACACACACACCCCTAGAACTGTCATTACTAAGGGGCAGAAATCAAAGATAAAGAGAAAAATCTTCATTGCAGTCGAAGGTGGGGGAAAAAAGAAACACTGCAAGTACAATAGCAAAATTAAGAATTGCAAAGCTCCCCATCAGAAGGAAATGAAATGGCTTTTTTTTTTAATTCTGAAAGAAGGGGAAAAAA
The DNA here is from genome assembly GCA_006410875.1 of Neotragus pygmaeus. Lineage (NCBI taxonomy): Eukaryota > Metazoa > Chordata > Mammalia > Artiodactyla > Bovidae > Neotragus > Neotragus pygmaeus. Next base: position 53,124 of record SJYV01036145.1, on the reverse strand, counting down.
ATCTATCAACATTCTAAACTGATAAAAAGAAGTCTTTCATAAATGAAAGTGAAATAGTGAATTTTCCAGACAAACAAAAGCTGAGAGATATCAGTCTTATCAGAACATTCTTCATGCAGAATGCATATGATACTAGACCAAAATTTGGTTATACACAAAGAAATGAAGAACACAGGGTATGGTGAAAAATAGGGTTAATATACAAAATTTAATTTTTCTATTATCATGTGTAACGATTTTAAAGACTCCACAAAGCCAATTTAGTAATAATATGCTGAAGATTTTTAGTGTATTTAAAGAAAATGTGTGACAAAAGGCAAAAATGAAGGAAGAAATTACTCTATATATTTATATGTATAAAAAGAGTCTTCTCTTCCCTGGTGGCTCAGATGGTAAATCTTTTGCCTACTATGGGGGAGACCACGGTTCAGTCTCTGGGTTGAAAAGATCTCCTGGAGAAGGAAATGGAAACCCACTCCAATATTCTTGCCTGAAAAATCCCATGGACAAAAGAATCTGGTAGGCTAGAGTCCATGGGGTCACAAAAAGTTAAACATGACTGAGTGACTTCACTTATGTATATAAAGACATAGATCAACCACTAAAAATGTGAAAATCAGGTAAAAATTCATAAAACAACACGAAGATAAAATGAAGCTAGTAATCAATTCTCAATACAGGAGATGGCCAGAAAATAGAGGGAAAAGAATATAGAACAGATGAGACAAATAGAAAAAAGTATCATGAAGATAAATTTAAACTGTGTATCAATACTGTGGATATCTATAAATGATCTAAACTTTCCAAGCAAAATCAGAGATTGTCAGATCTGACAAAAAAAGTGAGATACTATTATATCCTCAAAGATTTTTAATAATGTAAAGGGATTCTGAGACAAAAGAACAAACAAACAAACAAAACAAAAACACTTTGAGAACAGCTTATTTATCAAGTGCCTTTTAATTTCATTAATTTTATTTATTTTCTAGCTGCTGACATGTGTGAGACTACTTGCAATCCCATGGACTGTAGCCTGCCAGGTTCCTCTGTCCATGGGATTTCCCAGGCAAGCATGCTGGAGTGGGTTGACATTGCCTTCTCCAATTTATTTTATATATGGAGGCTCTCCAAGTAGCACTAGTGGTAAGAAACTCATCTGCCAAGGCAGGAGACATAAGAGACACAGGTTCAGTCCCTGAGTCAGAAAGATCCCCCGGAGGAGGCATGACATTATTATGTCATAATACTGACACTCCATTATTCTTACCTGGAGAGTCCCATGGACAGGGGAGTCTGGTGGGCTATAGTACAAAGGGTCACAAAGAGTCAGACATCACTGATGAAATTTATTTGGTTGGGAAGGAAATGCACACAATTTTGTATTAACTTTTCTATAATTTTAATATACTTTCCACAACAAAGCAAAAATGAAGAATATAATTCCAGATCTACAGTAAATCTTGGGATTGAGAAGGGGAAACTATTAATGGTACATTATATTACATGTCTGTCATCTATCCTTTACCTACCCAGTTCAGTTCAGTTCAGTCACTCAGTCGTGTCTGACTTTTTGCGACCCCATGAACCACAGCACACCAGGCTTCCCTTTCCATAACCATCTCCCGGAGTTCACTCAGACAAACGTCCATCAAGTCAGTGATGCCATCCAGCCATCTCATCCTCTGTTTTCCCCTTTTCCTCCTGCCCCCAATCCCTCCCAGCATCAGAGTCTTTTCCAATAAGTCAACTCTTTACATGAGGTGGTCAAAGTACTGGAGTTTCAGCTTCAGCATCATTCCTTAGAAATCCCAGATCTGATCTCCCTCAGAATGGACTGGTTGGATCTCCCTGCAGTCCAAGGGACTCTCAAGAGTCTTCTCCAACACCACAGTTCAAAAGCATCAATTCTTCGGTGCTCAGCCAAACGCATCAATTCTTCAGTGCTCAGCCTTCTTCACAGTCCAGCTCTCACATCCATACATGACTACTGGAAAAATCATAGCCTTGACTAGACGGACCTTTGTTGGCAAAATAATATCTCTGCTTTTCAATATGCTGTCTAGGTTGGTCATAACTTTTCTTCCAAGGAGTAAACGTCTTTTAATTTCATGGCTACAGTCACCATCTGCAGTGATTTTGGAGCCCCCCCACCCAAAAAAAAAGTCTCACACTGTTTACACTGTTTCCCCATCTATTTCCCATGGAGTGATGGGACCAGATGCCATGATCTTCGTTTTCTGAATGTTGGGCTGTAAGCCAACTTTTTCACTCTCCACTTTCACTTTCATCAAGAGGCTTTTTAGCTCCTCTTCACTTTCTGCCATAAGGGTGGTGTCATCTGCATATCTGAGGTTATTGATATTTCTCCCAGCAATCTTGATTTCAGCTTGTGCTTCTTCCAGCCCAGCGTTTCTCATGACATACTCTGCATAGAA
>SJYV01036145.1:11707-46025 GCA_006410875.1 Neotragus pygmaeus | reverse complement strand
GTTTCCTGACCTGCATATAGGTTTCTCAAGAGGCAGGTCAGGTGGTCTGGTATTCCCATCTCTTTCAGAATTTTCCACAGTTTGTTGTGATCCACACAGTCAAAGGCTTTGGCATAGTCAATAAAGCAGAAATAGATGTTTTTCTGGAACTCTCTTTCTTTTTCCATGATCCAGAGGCTGTTGGCAATTTGATCTCTTGTTCTTCTGCCTTTTCTAAAACTAGCTTGATCATCTGGAAGTTCACAGTTCATGTATTGCTGAAGCCTGCCTTGGAGAATTTTGAGCATTAATTTACTAGCATGCAAGATGAGTGCAATTGTGTGGTAGTTTGACCATTCTTTGACATTGCCTTTCTTTGGGATTGGAATGAAAATGGACATTTTCCAGTCCTGTGGCCACTGCTGAGTTTTCCAAATTTGCTGGCATATTGAGTGCAGCAGTTTCAGGATTTGAATAGCATCATCTTTCAGGATTTGAAATAGCTCAACTGGAATTCCATCACCTCCACTAGCTTTGTACCCAAGGGGGAGGTAAAGCCCCTTCTTTTATGCATATATACTCATGTGTATTTTTGGACAACTTACTGATGAACATTACTCTAACAGAGAATACATAGACACCAGAATCAGTGCATCAGCACTGACATAAAAATAGCTACAACAATCCTTTTAATTAGACATCTTCTGATTTTACAGAGGAGAATGGGCAAATTTAATTCATAAGACCATTATATCTACTACTTTGGGCAAGAGTCCCATAGAAGAAATGGAGTAGCCCTCATAATCAACCAAAGAGTACAAAATGCAGTAATCATGTACAACCTCAAAAATGATTGAATGATCTCAGTTCATTTCCAAGGCAAGTCATTTAACATCACAGTAATTCAATTCAACACTGTCACCAATGCTGAAGAAGCTGTTTTTGATCAGTACTATGAAGATCTAGAAGACTTCCTAGAACTAACACTAGGAAAAAAAAAAAAAAAAAGCTCTATTCATCACTGGGGATTGAAATGCAAAAGTAGGAAGTCAAGAGATTCCTCGAGTAACAGGCAAGTTTGGCCTTGGAGAACAAAATGCAGCTGAATAAAGGGTAATTGAATTCTGCCAAGGGAATACACTGGTAATAGCAAATATCCTCATGCAACAATGCAAGAGATGACTTTACACATGGACATCACTTAATGGTCAATATCAAAATCAAACTGATCATATTCTTTGTAGCTGAAGATGGAGAAGCTATATACCATCAGCAAAAACAAGACCTGGAGCTGACCGTGGCTGAGATCTTCTGCTTCTCATAGAAAATTCAGGTTTATACTAAAGAAAGTGGGGAAAATCACTAAGCCAGCCATGTAAAACTTAAACCAAACGTCCTGTGCATTGTACGTCACAAATAGAATCAAGGGATTAGATCTAGTAAACAGTGTGTCTAAAGAACTGTGGATGGAGGTCCATAATATTGTACAGGAGGCAACAAACAAAACCATCCCAAAGAAAAAGAAGAGCAACAAGGCAAATTGGTTATCTGAGGAGGATTTAAAAATAGCAGAAGAAAGAATAAAAGTGAAAAGAAAGGGAGAAAGGGAAAGGTACATCCAAGTAAATGCAGCATTCCAAACAATAGCAAGGAGAGACAAGGAGGCCTTTTTTAATGAATAGTGCTTAAAAATAGACAAGAAAAAACAGAAAGAGATAGACTAGAGATCTCTTCAGGAAAATTGGAACTATCAAGGGAACATTTCACACAAAGATGGGCACCATAAAGAACAGAAACAGTAGAGACCCTAGTAAAATTAGAAGAGATCAAGAAGAGACAGAAAAAATACACAGAAGGACCATACAAAAAAGATTTTAACGAACCGTATAATTATGATGATGTGGTCTCTCACCAGGTGCCAGACCTTGTGGAGTGTGAAGTCAAGTGGGTCTTAGGAAACACTGCTGTCAACAAAGCTAGTGGATCCGGTGGAATACCAGTAGAGCTTTTCAAAATCCTAAAAGATGATGCTATCAGAGTGCTGCACTCAATATGTCAATCCTCATCCCAGTTCCCAAGAAGAGCAGCAGTAAAGAACGTGCTAACCATCAGACAATTATACTCATCTCCCATACTAGTAAGGTCATGCCTAAAATCTTGCAGGCTAGGCTTCAGCGTTATGTGAACCATGAACTTCCAGATGTCCAAGATGGGTTTAGAAAAGGAAGAACTACAGATCAAATTGCCAGCATTTGCTGGATTACAGAGAAAACAAGGGAATTTCAGAAAAACATGTCTCTGTTTCATTGACTATGTTATAGCCTTTGACTGTGTGGTTCATAACAACTGTGGAAATCTCTTAGACAGATGAGAATATCAGACAATCTTACCTGTCTGCTAAGAAACCTATATTCAGGTCAAGAAGCAACAGTTAGAACCCTGTGTGGAACAACTGATTGGTTCAAGATTGAGAAAGGAGTATGACAGGGCTGTCTGCTGTTGCTCTGTTTGCTTAACCTATACACCGAGCACAGCATGGAAAATGTCAGGCTGGATGAGTTACAAGCTGGAATCAGGATAGATGGGTGATATGTGGGTGATACCACTCTAATGACAGAAAATGAAAAGGAACTAAAGAACCCCTTGAGAGGGTAAAGGAGGAGAGTGAAAGAGCTGGTTTAAAACTATATACTGAAAAAAAAAAAAACCTAAGATCATGTCATCCGGCCCCATTACTTCATGGCGAATAGTGGGGGAGGAAGTAGAAGTAGTGACAGATTTCCTCTTCTTGGGCTCCAAAACTACTGAGAACAGTGACGCCATGAAATCAGAAAATTGCTTCTTGGCAGGAAAGCTATGAAAAACCTAGGCAGTGTGTTGAAAAGCAGAGATGTCACTTTGCAGACAAATGTCGGTATAGTCAAGGCTATGTTCTTCCCAATGACTACATATAGTTGTGACATCTGGACCATGAAGAAGGCAGAGCACCAGAAATTGATGCCTTTGAACTGTGGTGCTAGAAAAGACTTTTGAGAGTTACTTGGACAGCAAGCAGATCAAACCAGCCCATCTTAAGGGAAATCAACCCTGAATACTCATTAGAAGGACTGATACTGAAGCTGAAGCTCCAGTAATTTGGTCACCTGATGTGAACAGCTCACTCACTGGAAAAGTCCCTGATGCCGGGAGAGACTAAGGGCAGAAGGAAAAGGCATCAGAGGATGACGTGGCTGGATGGCATCACTGATGTAATACACGTGAACTTTAGCAAACTTTAAGAGATTGTGAGGGACAGGGAGACCTGGCTTTCTGCAGTTCATAGGGTTGCAGAAAGTTGGACATGGTTGTGAGACTGAACAACAATCCTTTTAATTATAGTTATATAGTGACAGCTGTACTGGAGAAGACTTAACTCTTAAAATCAAAGTCCTTGCTCAGAGAACATTCAATCAGGCAGACTGTTTACACTATAGAACTTCTATGTTGTTTTGTTTGACCAGAGTGTCCAGTTTTATAAGTGTTCTCCATGGAGAGGCAGAATGGGAAAAGGAACAAAACTAAGACTAGCTACGGAACACTGAGTAGAATTGAGAGGGTTTGAATTAGAAAGCTGGGAAAAATAAAGTTGGATGGATAAAGTGCATCGAATTGGAACAGATGGTCTTAATGTGCACTTCAAATATCAGGTGATAAAGTGAGGAAGAGTGACCATACAGATAAGATTAGAGAGAATATTTGAGAGAGAAGGATAATATGAGAGGAAAATGTTTAGTTCATTTTTTTTATTTATTAATTCACTGAGTCAAGAGAATGAGCTGATACTCCTCTATATTCCAGGAATACAAAATTAACACACCACAGAACTTTTCTTTGAGATTTAGGAATGAGACTACTATACTTGACTAGTCATCAGAATTGATTACAATGAAATATATCATTCAGTCTAAAGTGATTAATCCCTAAATAAGACCGTTCATCAAAGCATATTTTCATCAAGAGTCTATCTTAATGTCTTTTATTTTTTATGTGAATTCTGTAGGAGATTAATTTTTGACATCTGACTCTCTTTTCCCCAGCAGACCTTGGAAGAAATCTCTGGCTTCAAATAAGACTAATAAAAATGGCATACAGAAAAATTGTTGCCTCGAGGTCGATTTTGTCACAGAGATAAAAAACAGTGACCTTATCTTTGCTCTCTATTAGACAGAACAGTCCTGATATGACCACTCCCCACCTCCCCATTTCACCATGAAAGTCAGTGCAAAATATCTGGTTAGAAGTTAAATTATATTCGTGTACTGCAAAATATAAAATATTCCCCAGAAGTATGATAATAAAAATCTATTTTTTAAATAAATGGGAAAAGACTCTTCCCCAATTGAATTGAGTTACCTGCCAGAAAGTTTCAATTAAAAAGTCATGTTCAATATTTAAAATGAAAAATAAGGACTAGCACTATTAAATGGAGACCATATAAGACATCCTTTGGTTTTCATGGTGGAATAATCAAATTCTCACAAACAAGGGTCTTCCAATCATTGACTTTCATTCTCATCTTGGTTAAAATTTTCCTTCAAGACTTCATGTGAAGCAGTCACTAACAAAGCTTTCAAAACTATTTTAAAATTATTTAAACAGACACAGACACACACACACACACACACACACACAACCCAGAGAGAAGAGACTGACAATAAAGCCAGCAGATAGATTGGCAAGAAAACTTATTATCAAGGAAAACTTCTATACACATGAAGACTCACATTTACCCACATGGAGGAGAAGCTCACTAAAATTATGGAAAATTTTGAATTCAGTTCTAATCACTATTTTGGTCAATAACCTCATATATTCTTTACTTAATTTGTGCTACTCCAAGTCGGCCCTTGCCGATGGATGTGCTGATGATCAATGGCTTCTTTAATGATACCTTCACAAACATCTGTACATATGTGCTAAGTTGCTTCAGTTGAGTCTGACTCTTTGCAACCCTATAGACTATAGCCCTCCATGCTCCTCAGTCTATGAAACGCTCCAGACAAGAATACTAGAGTAGGTTGCCCTGCCCTCCTCCAGGAGATCTTCCCAAACCAGGAAACAAACTCACATCTCTTATTATCTCCTGTACTGATAGGCAGGTTATTCACCACTAGAGCCACCTGGGAAGCCCTTTATAAACATGCTTCACACTAAAATTGTCAAGTTCCCCCCTCCCCGCCCCCACTTCAGGGGGTCTCTCCTATAACATAGTAAAACACATTCTGTCTGGTAAAAAACAGAGAGCAGTGGAGTCAATGGACTAATCTTTGTAATTTCCTACATTTCATTCTTAAGGTAGATCTTAAATTCAAAGTGATTTATTTTTATTGAGGTGAAATTCCTATGCCACATAATTATCTATTTTGGTATTGTTGAAGGCATGCTATCAAAGGCAGAAGCATTTAAGGCATTCACGATGTTGTGCATCCACCATTTCTATCTTGTTCCATGCATTTTCTTCAGCACAAAAGGAAACTTCATTTAGCAGTTGCTTTGAATTATCCCCTATGCCCGGCCCCTGGCAACACCCATTTTGCATTCTGTCTCTATGGATTTACCTATTCATAAAATTTTATATAAATGAAATCATACAATATGTCATCCATCTCTGATTTCATTCATTTAATGTTTTTGAAGTTCACCCATATTGTAGCATTGGCCAATACTTCATTCTTTTTTTATGGCTAAATAATATTCATCATTTGTATATACTGTGATTTCGTTGTCCATCATCCATTGATGGACATTGTCTTTCTTTGACCCTGTAACTCTCATGAATTTTGCTGCTATGAACAAGTGTGCCCATGTATTCTTTTGAATATCAGTTTTTAATTATTTTGGGTATATACATAGAAGTATAGCTACTGGGTTGTGTAGTAATTTTAGGGGCTTCTCTGAGGGCTCAGATGGTAAAGAATTTGCCTGCAGTGCAGGAAGCCCAGATTTGATCCCTAGGTCAAGAAGATCCCTGGAGAAAGGAATGGCAACCCACTCCATTATTCTTGCCTGGAGAATCCCATGAGAGGAGCCTAATGGGCTACAGTCCAAAGGGATGCAAATTCTATGTTTAACTTTTGAGAAACTGAAAAACTGTTTTCTACGATGATTATTTTACATTCCCACTATTAACATACCAGGATTCTGATCAATTTTTCCATCACTTTATCAAATCTTTTTACTTGCCTTTTTAAAAATTATAACCAACTCACTGGTTGTGAAGTTCCACATCCTTGTGGTTTTAATTTGCTTCCCTAATGACTACTGATGTTGAGAATCTTCTTACATGTTCACTTGTCATTGTATATCATTTTCAGAGAAATGTTTATTCAAATTTATCTGCTGTCAATGTCCCAGTTTATATTATTGTCCATTTCTCCTCTCTAAAACTCTTATGATAATGCCTCATCATTTGCACATGATCGGTTACTAGCTCCATTCCAGCCCCTCTCCCCTTCCTGAAAGATGAAGGTGGAGTGGCCCAAACTTTTGCACTAATAATCATGACTTGATCTTTCTGGTGAGGAGGGCCCATCCAGGAGCCCACCAGAAGTCACTTTATTAGAACAAAAGATGCTTTGATCACACAGAAAATTTAAAGAGATTTGAGAGCTCAGTGTAAGTTGCTTTTATCATTCAGAAATTAAAAATGCTTTAGGAGCTATGTGTTAAGAACTGGAGTCAAAGACTGTGTTAAAACACGATTCTTTAGCTCTGTTACAGGAAATGGAGGTGGCAACTCAAATATACATTTCTCATATCCAGATATATAATGATGTTTAACATTATCATCATTCACAAGTAAGGTAACTGTGGGTAGATTTGTCCATGGAAATAGTAGAATGATAAACAAACATGAGTACTAGATTGAATCCACTCATTAAATACACAGTTCTCATGCAAAATGGCAGAACTCTTAACACCTGGAGATAGGACATTTGTTTCATTAAGGCAGTAGTATCCAAATATGGTAAACCACCTGGCAAAATTTTTTTAAGTAAAATTTCCCAGATATATCCCCAGATACACAGTCTTTGGATTTCTATAGAAAGGATTTAAAAACCTGTATTTTTAGAGAGCACTACAGTTAAGGGCTTCCCTTGTAGCTCAGCTGGTAGAGAATCCTCCTACAATGCAGGAGACCTGGGTTTGATTCCTTGGTTGGGAAGATCCCCTGGAGAAGGAAATGGTAACACACTCCAGTATTCTTGCCTGGAGAATCCCATGGACTGTAGCCTGCCAGGCTTCTCTGTCCATGGGATTGCAAGAGTTAGACATGGTTTAGTGACTAAACCACGAAACAACCACCACCAGTTAAAGCAAACTGCCTAGAAAGTTGAGTAATGCTCGTTATACTCTGATTGGCTAAGTTAAAATTTCTGTTAGAACAGAAAGGAATGTCTTCTTCTCTCTTTTAACTCTTCTAACTAGTGACTCACAAGGTCCCTTTAATTATTTAATAATCATAGCCAGAACAGTGTAAGCCTATGAAAAGTACTTTATCTGTGTTAGTTTCATTCTCACAACCAAAAAACTAGGTATTAACTTTTTAGTTTACAGATGAGAAAATAAAATTTAAGTGGTTGAGTAGATGTCCAACATCAAAATGAATACATTTTAGAACCTTAATTCATTGTCTGATGTAGCAGACAAAGATACCCTCCCTTCACCCTCCTTCAAAAGCAGATTTGTTGCCACAAGTGATAGGAGAGCTGACAGCAGACAGTATCCAGTTGACAGCTTCAGGGCTCATCTCAGCTGTGACCCAAGGGCACACTCCTCCTAGAGCTGCACATATCCTACCATTGATGAAAGCATAAAAAAGACTGATCATTCTGGCAAAAGTTAGACAATGCTCCAGACACTCCAGTGGGATTGGCCAAGGTGCTGATCCCTAATAAGTAGCATTCATGTCAAATTCTGTCCCACCATCCATTCTGGAGGTAACAATTGGTTAACACCAGGCAAGTCTGACTTCTTAACCCATGAAGTTTTAAACTTCATGTCCCTCTTGCTCTTTCACCTTTCTCTTATTTTCCACTAGGCTGACCATAACTAATTCAGAAATAAACCCTGAGAAATAAATTGGTACCTAAGAAATGTACTAGAAAGTATGCTCAAGATCAACACGTGTGTCCTCAAGGGGGAATAGGGCTGAGGAGAGAGAGCCATGATAGGCAATGCCATCACAATAAACTCCAACTGAACCCACAGAGCTCAGGACCTGGAATAATGGACCAGAGTCCTCTGTGTTGAGGAAAAGGGGCCACACCATTAAGACCCCTCAGTAAGAACTACTTTCAGGCTGGTTCGCTATCTTGACTAGGAAGAGAGCAAAAGTTGCTCAACTCAATGGAGGGTAATTTCCAAAGAGGGCATAAGCTGAGAACTATCGGATCACCAACAGTGCCATCTGCAGGTAGAATACAAGCTTCAGTTCTGTAAGGGGGGTGGGGTGGAGATCTGGGTGTTCTAGACATGGGCTGTCTACCAAAAGAATCCTCAATAATCTACCCTTACTCTACTTGAATTCCCTAGACATCTTAAGCTATTTTAAGAACAGCTATTTTTCAGGAGTCTGATAACCTCTTTCATAAGAAAACTTAGAAGAAAAAGTTTAGTGGATCAATTATAGCCCCTTTTCACTGCATTATATATTATTTGCTTATTTGTTTTAAGGGGAAGATTTGACTTTCAGAGGTTTTTATTTCTTAGCTAATTCTCAACATACTTTCTTTTCTACCAATTTTTCATTATCCTCATCATCAGCTAGAAACTCTAACGAGGAGACCCAGACCTTCATCCATTAGGTCAGCATAGCTTTCTCAGGCCATAGCTGCTAAAATTACTGATCTACCATCATAATTAGGCTAGGGAATAAGAAGACCCCCCGGTGTACATCATCTGGATGCCAATGATTTTCTTCCTTGCACCTACCAGGTAACAACCTCCTCTTGGTGATTAGGGTTAATTACACCTACCAGGGTCCTGATTTCTTTCCCTGCCAGATAGTCTCTTGGTACAAGGAGCCCAAAGGGACTGAGTAGAAGCTATGGCTTAAAGTGTAAGAAAGTTCTCCCATTGTAAAACATTTCCTTCTGGAAATTAGGATCTCTAAATTCACAAAGCCCAGAGTTGTTGGGGAAATGCACAGATTCCCCAAGAGTGTCACTGAAATTTATGGTAAACAAAGACACTTCTATTTTTACTCTTTGATCTGCTGACCCATCTATTTTTTCTGTTGATAACACACCATCATTGATTTAGGATAGATACTGAGACCTGGAGAATGGCAACACATCTACATAAGATAGGATCTCCAGTTGGGTTCTCAGCCATAAATCAGGTTGTACCATATATCTGTCTAGCTAGCTGCTTCTGAATGATATAACAAGGCAATATCTTATCAGATCAGTAGACTCCATTGTCTAGAGTCTATTGCTACACTGTGCTGCCTAGTGTGGTTTACTTATTACCTGTTACCCTGCTTTTGTTTTATCTTAGATGTAATATTTTCATCTTAGGTCATGTTAATCTATTCTAACAAAGATATAGCATATCTGTCACAACAGCTACAATGGGAACTACTAGTAGGTTGCATTTTCAGCAATCCACTGTCAACCTCTAGGATCATTTAATTTTGGGGAGACAAGTTGCTGATGCAAATGGAAACATTGTTATCACTATTTGTGCATATTTTATTTCCATGTGGCTCAGTTGTAAAGAATCCACCTGCCAGTGCAGGAGAGGCAGGATACAAGAGTTTAATCCGTGGGTCAGAAAGATCCCTTGGAGTAGGATGGCAACCCACTCCAGTATTCTTGCTTGGAAAATTCCATGGAGAGAGAAACCTGGTGGGCTACAGTCCATGGAGTCACAAAGAGCTGTACACAACTGAGCACGCACATATTATGATGTCAAGGCTAACATCAACTTCAGCCATTCTACCTGGAATGTCATATATTTTTGAAAATTTACTATCTAGAGTGAAGGGTAGTCAGTTTCATAGGGGAGCTCCTACTTAGCCTTTTCTACATAATTGTATTCAGTCACTCTTACTACAACTTATATCAGTCAGGTTTCAAAAGAAACAGATCTAAAAGACTTTATACACACAAACAAGTTGTAGTATATATTAATATATTGCTATGAAGACTCTAAATTACTGAGTCTCAAATAACATTTTTATTTCTATGTTACCTAGAATGCAGGAGAAATATTACATGGCTTTAAATGAATAAATTAAGTTTATTTTTAATATAAAGTTATATTGTCTGTATATTGACTCATTTAATTTGGATATTTTTCATTTGATCTCCAAGTCCCTTAACCTTGCATTTAAAATACCCACCCTCTTACAACATCAGTACCACTGGACTTTGGAATGCTCAAAACTTAGCTGATCTTTTAAACTATTTAAGGCATATTCTTTGAAAGGAGCACTAAGAAGCTAGAGTTAAAATGAGGATACAGGCAAGAATGATGAAACATCAAACATAATAATCAGAGGAAAGAAATAGGGGCTTATTAGCCTGAAGATATTGCATGTTATTTGGCAAGGGAGGACATGAAAGAAAGATAGGTTGACATCTTTAAAGAGTTCCTTCATGTGTTTTGAAAGAGTAAAACTAGGCTCAAGGGAAAGATGTAGGGAGAAAGCTTGAAGTTTAGAAGGGGAAAACTATCCTAAGGAAAACCTTAAAATAGAATGGCTGGCTCAAATTTAATTTTCTCATTCATTCATTCTTTAAACGTTAGTATTGACTGCACACTTTATACTAAGCCTTTGTTAGAAAGATTGGACACAGAAATGAATCAAGTTTGGCTGATTTATACTGTTAAGGTCTTCATAGTCTCTAGGAGTGAAGCATACAGACAAATGATAGCAACTGAGTACTGTGCATGTAGGGCTTCCCAGGTGGCGTTAGTAGTAAAGAGCCCACCTGCCAATGCAGGGAAATTAAGAGACGCAGGTTTGACCCCTGGGTCAGGAAGATCCCCTGGAAGATCCCTGGAGGAGGACATGGCAACACACTGCAGCATTTTTGTGTGGAGAATTCCATGGATAGAGGAGCCTGGTGGGCCACAGTCCCCAGGATCGCAGAGAGTCAGACACAACTGAACCGACTTAGCATGCTTGCACTGTACATTTAATAATAAGAATTAGGCAAAGCTCATGATATGTGAGTTGGGGATATGAGGTAGGAGTGATTTGCCTACTAAGGAAAAATTTCTGGGGGTAAAACATTTGCAATTAGAGGCAAAATGATTAATTAAAGGCAAAACTCCCTTCAGGAGTTATTGAATCAAAGCTGAAAGCAGCCTCTTTAGCCCACTAATTTTTTCCATTTTATTCCTAGAATTGATAACTAAATGAAATCATCTCATGCGTGTTTATTAATATACTTATTACTATTCCCTCTCCCTGCTAGGAAGCAAGCTTGGTCAGGGCTGAAGCCTCTGGTTCACAGTCCACTCACCAGTGTCCAGATCATTGCCTTGCAAGTATTGGTGCTCAATAAATGCCTGTTGAATGAAAAAATAAGAATCATTTCAGATTTTCCTATGACAGCCTATAATTCCATGGTCCTTTGAAAAAGGTGTATCTATTAATTTTCATAGCAACAGTCAAAAATGCAAATTTAAAAACTCCATTCTGAAGAGCAGTCACATCAGGGTGTTGTTTTACATTAAAATGTGTCATTTTAATTCAGTGGCAATTAGACTTAAAGCTTGGCTAAATTGATTAAAGAGCAGCAAACTGCAGCTCTATGGTCATAGCTATTAAGCATCCAAGCCAAGTAGTCATGATTAATTGGGAAACAGCATGTGGATCTGTGTGTCCTTAGGCTCAACTACTTAGACAGTAATGCAGGTTTTCATAGGGAGGCACGTGTTTTTCATTTAATTCCCAGTGCCTAACTTATTTTATTTTTATACCAAGAAGATATGCCAGCAAATTAGATTTCTTCCAAAGTCACAAATAAGAGATCTTTCAGCCTAAAGCACCTCCCACAAAGGTATCTGGACAAACTATCCTTCCCTGGGGGTTAGACAATGAAGAATCTTCCTTCAATGCAGGAGACCTCAGGTTCCCTCCCTTAGCTGGGAAGATCTCCCAAAGAAGGGAATGGCAATCCACTCCAGTATTCTTGCCTGGAAAATTCCACGGGCATAGGAGCCTGGTGGGCTACAGTCCATGGGGCCGCAACTAAGCAAATGAGCACTATGGAATTCAACCAATGAACAACTTGTGGATTTGGAAATTTTGGTGAATGGCACAGAAACTGAGTACTGTCTATAGCTCTCTAAATTCTCTGATAGATTCAGAAGCAGTTCCGAAAGATGGCTTATTTACTTTCTTTAAAAAATATGTATTTTTAAATGATTGGGTAAGTGGGAGATTCTGATATACTTATGTTCTATGTGTGCCATATGTCTTAATTTACAACTGTTCAACCATAGGACCTTGGAAATCAGCATTTCCAAGCATACAACACAGCCCGATTGACCTCCTCTGGCTTGGTTCCATGCTGCTAATTATTTGGCTCCCAGAAACAGCATGCAACATCCCCCAAATGAGACTGTATCAGAGGAGGGGGCAGTTCAAGATGGTACCCATACAGTAGTAGCCACAATCTAATTGTTATTTTCTCACTGATTTGGGAAGGGAAAAACAAACAAACGAACAGACAAACACCTCCCAATGATTACAATTTGAAAATTTTCTTCTTTCTAGAGGGTGGGATGATTTGGGAGAATGGCATTGAAGCATATATACTATCAATCATGTAAGAAACGAGGCGCCGGTCTATGTTCGATGCAGGATGCAGGATACTTGGGGCTGGTGCACGGGGATGATCCAGAGAGACATTGTTGGGTGGGAGGTGGGAGGGGGATTCAGGATTGTGAATTTGTGTACACCTGTGGTGGATTCATGTCGATGTATGGCAAAGCCAATAGAGTATTGTAAAGTAAAATTTAAAAAAAATAAATTAATTAATTAAAAAAAAGAAAGAAAAAATAAAAGAGTACTTACTCAGGATCAGAAATCTCTCTGACAAAGAGCTGATTCAGCAAAGCAGACATGTTTCACAGGTCTGTGATTTCTGTGTTGGTCCTCTCCTGAAACTGAGTGAGTTATGCAATTTCCTCTTCTATTTCAAACATTCTTCACGGTCATTCTCTTTTTCAAGGAGACCAAAATACTTCTGAATACCTCTTCTTTGTCCGCTCATGTACTACTTGATTCCGTCTTGGCGTTCTACTGAGGTAGTAACTTAGGTCATTTGTCTCTCTGATGTATTCCCAGATAAGTATATTAGATCTACATAGTTTACAGGCAAGAGGCTTAGGCAAGAGAGCTTTAATTATCTGTATATTTTTAGTATATGTTTTTTGGAAGCAGCATATTTTAGTGAAAATATTACGGGCTTCAGTTTCCAAAATGATTCGAGTTTAAGTTCCACTTCTGCCTTTTTCTAATAGCCCTATGTTGGTTATTTATTTAACCACTTGAGATTTGTTTAATTTTTCATATAAGTTACTATATCCCATATAAAGCATACACAAACTTAAGCATGCTCTTTGTTTTCAAAGCATCCACAATGCAGTGAAAATGAAAGACACATAAATATTTTAATATAATGAAATTCTAAGATATTTGCAGGCATTAGGATATAGTAGAATATGGGAAGAATTTTCTAAGTAAGACAGTTTTATAAGTTTAATTCTTAATTCACAGAATAAAAATGCTGTCTATATGTATTTTCTTTCAATAATATATGGCATCGACTCTTCAAGACTGCAATATAAGTGTGTTCATCCTTCAAAATGCAGTTACAGTTAACTGTTCACCATGAAATCTATGTGGTCTTTTCTTTCTGCATTTCTAACTCCTTTCTTCCAAAGCCATTAACACCACACCATCAGTAACTCATGTGAATTTTATCTCTTATTCGTATGCTGCATTTGGATTTATGTTAACTGCTCCATCTGTCTTTTCTCTACAATGAAATTAAAAGTTTCTAGAAAGCATAAGCATACATGGAATTCATTTCATCTCCTTCCACTGTACAACAAATAATGGGTCTAGGAAATGCATATGATAATTAGAAAGAAAATTGGTAAGAAAATAGAGAAGCTGAAAAACATTACAAACCAACTAGCTATAATTGACTGTATATAGTGAACAGTAACAAACAGCAGAATACATATTCTATTCAATGTACGTTGAACATCCTCCTGGATAAGCTTTATATTAGGGCACAACACAAGTCTCAATAAATTTAAAACAATTGAAATGAAATGACCTTTCAAATGGCAATTAGATGAATGTAGAAATTAATAAAAATTAAAATTAAAAAAAATAAATTAAAATTAAACACATATATATGGAAATTAGCCAACACATTTTTAAACTCCAGTGGGTCAAATAAGAAATCATAAAAAATTACAAAATAGAGAAGAATAAATTAAAATATAGTGAACCATAATTTATGGGATGCAGTGATATCAGTGCTAAGGGAATTTATAGCTATAAAACATAAGTTAATAAAGAACATCTCAAATTAATAATTAACTGTACACTTAAAGGAATAAAAAAGAGAAAACTAAACCTAAAATGATTAAAAATAATAATAAATAAAAATTAGGGTAAAAGTAAAAGAAATAGGCATGATAAAAATAATAGAAGGGATTTAAAAGTAAAAATCTTGTTCTTTGAAAAAAAATCACAAGAATTGACCTTTAGCTAGATTGACTATAAAAAATGAAAAAAATAAAAAAAGTGTAAATCGAGTGTAAGTCGCTCAGTCCTGTCTGACTCTTTGCGATCCCATGAATTATACAGTCCATGGAATTCTCCAGGACAGAATACTGAAGTGGGTAGCCTTTCCCTCTAGGCAATCTTTCCAACCCAGGGATGGAACCCAGGTCTCCCACATTGCTGGCAGATTCTTTACCAGCTGAGCTATCAGGGAAGCCTTATAAAAATGAAAGGCACCAAATAACTTATTAGAAATGAAAATAGGGGCATTATTACCAATCAGTAATACTGATTATAAAAGAAGACTGTGGACAATTATATGCCAACAAATTAAATAAGCTAGATCAAATAAATAAATTCTTATAAATGTATACTTACCAAAACTGATTCAAAAAGAAATAGAAAATTTGAAATGACCTATTACAGGTAAAGTGATTGAAATAGTGATCAGCAACTTCTTAAAGAGAGAACACAGGATAAGTTGGCTTTACTGGTAAATTCTACCAAACAGTAGAAGGAGTAACACTAATCCTTTCCAAATTCATCCAAATATATACATATATATATGAGAACCCTTCCTAACCCATTCTGTGAGGTCAATATTATCCTGATACAAAAGCAGAAAATGAAGGAAAGTACAAGAAAACTACAGATTAATATTACTAATAAATTTAGATGCCCAAATCTTCAATTAAAACATTAATTAAATCCTCAATTAAAGCATTAGCATAGTAAATCCAGCAACATATTAAAGCACTATATACTCCATGACTAAATGAAACTCATAGCAAGAAATAGTATTTCAGTGTAAAAAAAATCAATCCATGAAATGATGGGGGGAGGGGAAAGGCACAGGATTAATTCAGTTGATGCATTAAAAGCATTTGACAAATTATAACACCATTTTGTGCCTAAACACACACATACTGTAAACTAGGAAAAAAAGAAAACTTTCTCAACATCATAGAAAACATTTATGAATTGAAAATCATACACAGTGGTATATGATTAATATACACAATGATATCTAAATCACATCTAAAATCATACACAGTGGTGAAAGATAGTGCTTTCTTTTTAAAATCAGAAAACAGTCAAAAATGGCTGCTTTCATCACTGCTATTGACATCACTATTTAACACTGTATGTATATACAGTAGGAATAGAGATTATTCATTGACTCAAAAATATGGACTTCTACTGAGGCCACACTTGGCTATGGCCTCTGTTGAGCACTCAATCTGACACCAACAGAAACCAGTGCTGAGCACTTGATATGACACCATCCCTGGGGTGATCAGTCAGTTATTGGTGGAAGATTGGTTATACTGAACCACTTTCATTGTGAAAGGGACAGCATTTTGTTGTTACTGGAATAGACACTTACTCTGGATATGGACTTATCTTCCTTGTGCTCAATGTTTTCACCAAAACTACCATCCATTGACTTAACAGTATGGCTTATGTACCACTAGGGCATTCCATACAGCATTGTTTTGAATCAAGGATTTCACTTTACAATAACAGAAGTGCAGCAATAAGTCCATGCTCACAGAATTCACTGATTTTAACATGTACCCCACCATCCTGAAGTAGTGGGCTTGTTAGAATAATGAAATACCATTTTGATGACTTAGTTACAATGCCAGATATGTAGTAATACCTTGCAGGGACAATGCAAGGTTCTCCAGAAAGTTGTATATGCTTTGAGTCACCACAATTACAATAGAATTCAGTTATAAAAGTGAGGGGGCTTCCCTGATAGCTCAGCTGGTAAAGAATCCACCTGCAATGCAGGAAACCCCCGGTTCAATTCATGGGTTGGGAAGATCCCTTGGAGAAAGGATAGGCTACTCACTCCAGTATTCTTGGGCTTCCCTTGTAGCTCAGCTGGTAAAGAATCTGCCTCCAATGTAGGAGACCTGGATTCTATCCCTGGGTTGTGAAGATCCTGTGGAGAAGGGAACAACTCTCCACTCCAATATTCTGCCTTGGAGAATTCCATGAACTGTCTAGTCCATGGGGTCACAAAGAGTCAGACATGACTGAGTGAATTTCACAAAAGTGAGGACTATAATTGTCATGAGGATTTCCTCCTTATCTTAGTGTCACATACCCTGGTGGCTCAGCTGGTAAAGAACCCACCTGCAATGCAAGAGACCCAAGTTCGAACCCTAGGTCCTGAAGATCCCCTGAAGAAAGGAATGGCAACCCACTCCAGTATTTTTGCTTGAAGAATTCCATGGACAAAGGAGTCTGGTGGGCTACAATTCATGAGGTCACAAAGAGTCAGACAAGACTGAGCGGCTATCACTTTCACTATATACATATTCCCTGGTGGCTCAGAGGTAAAGCCTCTGCCTGCAATGTGGGAGACTCAGGTTTGATCCCTGGGTCAGGAAGATGCCCTGGCAAAGGAAATGGCAACCCACTCCAGTACTCTTGCCTGGAAAATTCCGTGGGCTAAAATCCATGGGATCACAAAGAGTCGGACATGACTGGGTGACTTCACTTTCACTTTTCATATGAAAAAGTGAAACATTTTTGCTTTTACTTTGGACTTCCCTGGTAGCTCAGCTGGTAGACAATATGCCTGCAATGCAGGAGACCTGTGTTCAATCCCTGGGTTGGGAAGATCCCCTGGAGGAGGACACGGCAACTCACTCCAGTATTCTTGCCTGGAGAATCCCCATGGAGAGAGGAGCCTGGGATGCTGCAGACCATGGGGCCACAAAGAGTTGGACATGACTGACTAAGCACATATGTATATGTTAATTGTATATCAGAGTATCTAACTTATGGGTATCAAGAACAGCAGACATCACTCAAAGACTTGACTTTACCCCCCCTTCTAGAGAATAAGTTAGTACACTTTTTGTTGGATGCAGGATAGATGTAGTGTGTTAGGCAACATTATTGCTATTTCTTTATTTGTAAATTAAGTATGGTTTAAGGAGATACATTAAAAGGATTTCCCAGGTGGTGGTAGTGGTAAAGAATCCACCTGCCAATATAAGAGACATAAAAGACGTGGATTTGATCCCTGGGTCAGGAAGATCCCCTGGAGGAAGGCACAGCAACATACTCCAATATTCTTGCTTGGAGAATCCCACAGACAGAGGAGACTGGAGGACTACAGTCCACAGGGCCACAAAGAGGCAGATAGTACTGAAGCAAATTAACACACATGCACGCAAGGAGATGCATATGGGTGGCAAGTTGACAAGGGGTGGACTTATAATTATTAATTGTATATGTCAACTTGACTGGCCACAAGGTACCCAGATTAAATGTTATTTCTAGGTGTTTCTATGAAGATGTTTCCATGTAAGATTATGTTTGAATCGATGAACTCAGTAGATTGCCCTCCTCAACATGGATGAGCATCATTCAGTCCACTAGCACTTACTAGAACAAAAGGTGTAGGAAGAATTTCTTTTTTTTTTCTTGAGCTGAAACATCTCATCTCATTTTTTCTTGCCCTAGAGTTTGTACTAAATTACACCATCTGTTTTCCTGGGGGTCTCTATCTTACAGATTGGAGAAGGCAATGGCACCCCACTCCAGTACTCTTGCCTGGAAAATCCCATGGACAGAGGAGCCTGGTGGGCTGCAGTCCATGGGGTCGCTAAGAGTCGGATACGACTGACCAACTTCACTTTCACTTTTCACTTTCATGCATTGGAGAAGGAAATGGCAACCCACTCCAGTGTTCTTGCCTGGAGAATCCCAGGGACTGCAGAGGCTGGTGGGCTGCCGTCTACGGGGTCGCACAGAGTTGGTCACGACTTATAGATAATAATTGTGAGACTTCTCAATCTTCATAAATGTGTGAGTCAATTTCTCTTAATCTCTTTCTTTCATATTTATTTGTATATACACATACATGGGCCTTTCCCAGGTAACTCAGTGGTAGAGAATCTGGTGAATACAACAATTTCTTCTACTTCTTTGGCTTTGGAGAACATTAAGATTTTTAATCATTTTAAGTCTGTAATAATTATCACAGTCTCTCCAATCTAATGCAAACAATATTTAAATTATGTGTCCATGGATTATAATTACACAATTTATTTAAAGATATTTGATCCAAGATATAGTTTCTCAGATTACAAATATTATTGATGTTCTCTTTAAAGTGCTATTATCTATAGATATTTTAAGCCTAAATATGTCTCTCTCTCTCTCTCTTTTACACACACACACACACACACACCCCTTTAGAAAGCAATGAAATTATGGTATCAATATATAGCAGTAATATCTCCTCCAGTTGTAGAAAAAGTAAAACAACCTACAGAAGGCATTATTCTAGTATAAAGAAATGTGAAGGGAGTTAGCATCAAATGATATGAGGTGAAAATATTTTCACATTCAGCTGAGGAGCTGAAGGGCAAGTAACTCCATTTGTGGAATTTGATGAGCCCTAAAATGTGAGTAATTTCCTTTTATCTTTAAAGAGAGCTGTGAAAGTCTCACATAAGTCTAGCTTCCATTTGGTCCTCCTGTCAACATGATTAACTGAAGTCTTTAAGTGGTTATTATGAGTTCTAATAAGGAATCTGTGAGTGAATATTTTGTCTTTTAGAGTAACACTTCTGCTTACTCAACTCTGAAGCAAACATTACAAGGCAACAGACACAAGATTACTGGTGAAAGTTAGTTTTCTAAGATATCACAATCCACTCCTTGAACACAGAGTGTGTTATTGAGAGAAGACTATTTTTGCCTGGAAAATTCCATGGACAAAGGAACCTGGCAGGTTACAGTCCATAGGGTCACAAAGAGTCAGACACAGCTGAGTGACAAAACACACACACACACACACACACACACACACACACACACACCCCTGATACCTTTCATTTGTGGGTGTTTCCTCCCAGGTCAGGAGATTCACATGAGCAGCTGAAATCTCAAGGGCTCCTACGACCACTTCGGTTACCATGATTCTCCAGTTATGTGTTGCCTTCAAACACTCATTCCCAAAGCCTGCACTGCATCTTGCTGAGTTTTATAAACCACACATTATTGAAAATAACTGAAAAATAGTAAGCAACTAGTGAAAAATCCAAACTTTAATTTGGTCAGCCCAGGGAGTGTTCTGTGTATCTCACCTTCTAAACTGAGATTCCTTATTTTAAAATAATTAGATATCAGTTCACTCTCTTTAAGTTTTTCAACCTTCTTTAGCTAAAACAGAAGGTTCATTCATTTGTTTCAAAAAGGAATTTGAGTATGTATAGTCTTGCAAATTATAAAATTTCATTTTTACCATCTTCTATTTTTGCATTAATCTTTTTATCAAATGAATTATATTTATTATCATTAAAAATATATCTACACAGATATACACCTATACACATATGCATACACACCCACTACAGATCAACCCAAGAACAGCCTTCATGTTGATTTTCAACTTTATTCCACTCTTAGCTTTGTACTTGAAGCAATTGATTAACATAAGGTGCAATACACTGCAGTTAAACACTGAAATAGTTTTAGGAAAATGATGGCCTCAAAAGAAAGGGTAAAGCATTTGCATATCATAACGTTTTAGCATCTTCTTTTCTATATTCTTATGTAAAAAAATGCCTTTTTTCCTGATGTTTCTTTTAAAATATCTTTTCATTATCTTTTTCAGTGGGTAAACTGATTTACTGGCTTGCTACCTAAGCACTCCAATACTTTGGCCACCTGATGCAAAAAACTGACTCGTTGGAAAAGAACCTGATGCTGGGAAAGACTGAAAGTAGGCGGAGAAGGGGATGACAGAGGATGAGATGGTTGGATGGCATCACTGACTCAGTGGACATGAGCTTGAGCAAGTTCCAGGAGTTGGTGTAGACAGGGAAGCCTGGCGTGATACAGTCCATGGGGTCACAAAGAGTCAGACACGACTGAGCAACTGAATTGACTGACTGACCTAAGCACTGCTACTGGTGAATGGACCTTATCTATGGCTTAAAGTATTGAAAAAAATTTTCTGTTGTTATCGTTATTTTGTTTTTTACTTTATTTTGCTTTTGGACACCTGGATCTCCTTGTCTGTTAATGTTAATGGGAGTGACAGGAAAACATCAAATACAAAAACTATTTTATACAGATAATTTAGAACTTGTGTATATTTAGAACATGTATAAAGACATAATGGAAAAAAGTAAAAAAAAATTTTGAAGGAAAGTTTATGATTTTTTTTTTCTACTCAAAACAGAGCAAAGGGAGATTTGACCAATATTTATCCTATCTGATATCATCAGTCTTACCTGATTTCATTATACCATGTATTTCCAATTGCACACATGAATCTGAAGCATTCTATGATTTCCCAAAGTAGAAGCCATATTATGAAATTAAAAGGCTTTCATCAAGTTACCTTCCCTGATAGCTCAGTTGGTAAAGAATCTACCTGAAATGCAACAGACCCCGGTTCAATTCCTGGGTCAGGGAGATCTTCTGGAGAAGGGATAGTCTACCCTCTCCAGTATTCCTCAGCTTCCCTTGTGGCTCAGCCGGTAAAGAATCTCCCTGCAATGGGGGAGACTGCAATGGTTTGATCCCTGGGTTGGGAAATTCCCTGGAGAATGGAAAGACTACCCACTCCAGTATTCTGTCCTAGGGGTCACCAAGAGTTGGACGTGACTGAGTGATTTTCACTTTCACTTTCGTCAAGTTACTGTATCTATCAGTGAACATGCTGAAATAAAATCATTGCTTTCTAAGTGAGGTCAAACCTCACCCTGGCAGGCAAATCACCTTGCCAGATCTGTACCACATAGTACAGATGTCTCAGATGATACCACAGTGAAGAGATGGCATATGGTCTGATCTGCTTTGGTAATGAATTAGCCCAACTCTAGAATATATTTACAGTCTATACCAGTCTGAGAGACTGTGGATGGTAAATGAGAAAAAAATTGAATTAAGAGAATTTAGTTATGATCTCCAAAGGTCCTTCAATACCTGGGTTATATGATTCTAAAACTCTTGCCAAGAAAATGTCTGATTTAATTGACCAAATAATTTAATTGACCAAATATATCTGTCTATTCAAATCAAAAGATACAGCAGATGTGAGTCCTGCACTGGAGAATTGATAAGGTTAATTATGTGTGTGTTTTCTTTCCAGACAGACCATAAAGAGAGTTAATCATTAAAGTCTTTTTGAAAGTGGAGGATATGGGATAATACAGCCTAATATTCTACCTAAATCACAGTATTCTTGAATACTATTACTATTAGCTTTTTTCCATATATCCTCTCATATGATTTCATTAGCCATACCTGATCAGGATAGAATCCTTCTCATGTTTTTAATCATGTTAAGTTTTAAAAGAAGCATCTATAGTATATAAATAAAGCTTTATATACATTCAATATTTAAGGGTAAAACAACATTAACAATATCTATTTTATATCTAACACCTCTCATTACTTTTGCCTGATGTTTTCAGCATCTTTTAAAATATATTTTAATCCTTAAATTCTGGTTTCATCCTGCATTTCCCCAAGTAATATATTTGGAGAAGAAAACAAGTAATTTATCCTGTATAGTTTCCTGTAGTCTGGAGATACTAATTTTTACTAAGTAGTCAACCAAAATGCTTTTAATACAATGCTATATGTGCATTGCATTGGAGAAGGAAATGGCCACCCACTCCAGTGTTCTCCCCTGGAGAATCCCAGGGAAAGGGGGGCCTGGTGGGCTGCCGTCTATGGGGTCGCATAGAGTCGGACACGACTGAAGTGACTTAGCAGCAGCAGCATATGTGCATTGCATGCACACTCAGTTGTGTCCTACTCTTTGTGACCGCATGGACTGTAGCCTCCATTTAGCATTATATTTCACTTGTTATTTTTCCAAAGTTCTTTCACGGGATCTGATTTCATCTGCTAGATCCATGCATCACAAGTAAAATCATTAATGAAAATGGCCCCTCTAGGGAATGATAATGAAATACAGGGTTAAAGAAGCCAGGTCAATGCATCAGTTTAGATTTATGGCAGGTCTGTCCCCATGGGCCTATTATAGTGTCCCATGTCAGAGCAAACTGGCCCTGAACCATTGCCTGGCCTCTGCCCATAGGCTGCATACACTAGAGTGCTTTGACAGAGGAAAAAAAGAAAAAGGAAAGAAAAAAGTATAAACCAGGTCAGACTGATCACATGTTTAAACTGAGTTGCTTGAGGTTGAGTCTAAAGACTGAGTTGCCGTCAAGATGAAACCCTGGGTATCCTTATCAAACTTCAGTGATAATAAGCAAGGCAAAATTATTTTAAACAAAAATTAATAGTAAAATTTAAAGCCCTAGAAGATGTAATTTCAACAAGATGCAGATTGTGGGAAGATTTTAGCAAGCAATTTAGGAGAGAATATAGGCAGTACCAATATATTAGAAACTTAATTTTATGGGCTATTTCCTCTAAGGCCAAATTTGAAGGTTTATATAAATCATAGTGAACTGGGCCTGAGGGACAGGGGGGCCTGAAGGACAGGGAGGCCTGGCGTGCTGCAGGTCATGAGGTTGCAAAGAGTCAAACATGACAGGGCGACTGAACAACAGCAACAATGAACTGGTCACTTATTATATTACTTTGGAAATCCAAGTATTATTGCCTCAATTTTACGAAGAAAGTATTAAGTTTAGATTGATTTTTTTTACTTGAGTGATTGTTTAATTTTAACATTCTTTAATTTTTTAACATACTATTTTTAAATGATCTTACTGTTTTTAACCCTAAAACATCCTATGTTGTCTAGACCAGGAAAAATATTAGTTTCAACAAATATAAAAATCCCTAATAAAAAGTTTGATACTTACAAAATCAATTAAAAGAAAACTTTTTTTTTAAATTCTGAGTTTGTTAATCAACCAAGTTTGGAATCCACTGCTTAGCTTATATCACACCAAACCTCACAGTTCTAACTCATTCTGTTTTATTGTTTGTTGACATATTTAAACGATCGAGATTAGAGGTAACAAGATGTACAAGAAATTTTTTTCTAACTTTGGAGTTAACTTTGTTTTTCAACCATGGGCAAATCAGCTTCTTCACCTTTCTTTTTCTTTAAAATAGAAATTTAAATACCCATCTTCAAGATGAGTATTAAATTGAATAACATAAGAGATTGGATGATAGAAAGTACTCAGTAAATGTAACTGTTCATTCTTCTTNCTACCTGTTTTTGAGGCCAATGATCTGCTTTGCTGGTTGCTTGAAGTCCTCTGCCAGCATTCAGAAGTTGTTTTGTGGAATTTACTCAGCGTTGGATTGTTCTTTTGATGAAATTGTGTGGGAGAAAGTGGTCTCCCATCTTATTCCTCCGCCATCTTCCCGCCCTCAACTCTTAATTCATTTTTAACATATAGGTCTTGCTGTTGAGTTTATTAATTCATGTATTTATGTTCAGAGTAAATAAATGTCTTCTAGAGAATCAAGGGATATTTTCTTTATTCAATAATGAATCATATCTAAAAGGGGAACTTAAAAAGCATCTGTAAGCTTTGAAGATTATAGCATTTGCTGTTGTGAACATGGGAGGAAACATGTAATATTTATTATAAGTGGCCTGTTGGTCAAAGAAATAAGAGTGCCCCCAGAGGTAAAATAACCATGAGAAGCACACCTAACAGGAAATAAGTAAGGAAAGAATTTTCCATGATCTTCTTGTCTCTTCTAGTCCCATCTAGTGTATTAATCACTCAGACAATGAGACACACACTGAACAGCTGGTCTGAATATCCTGTGAAGTCCTGGAAATTTTGTAATTGGTATTGGCTCTCAGAACTAGCCCAGGGATATTCAGTATGGCACAGTGAACGTGGAGATGCAAAAGATTTCTGCATTTATCTGACCCTCTGGGGAATCATTTGTTTAGAACTTGGAACCAACTGGGCTTTTCTGTTCTCCAAGTAGCATTTGGGTTATTCAGCCATCCTCAGCATGGGTCGGGCTTGCCAAGGAAAACCACCCTGCTACAAATTCTAAGATTCTCCTTGATACTTAAACTTCACATCTGGTAGCAAACTGGAAGTTTTCCAATCCCTACACAATTTTTTTTTTTTTTTTCTGGAAAAGGAGACTACTCACCACATAATTCAAAGTAATATTATCCTTTTCTACAGAATTAATGAGAAGCTATAATTGCCAACACTGTTTACCTGCTACTCTGGGAGTATATTTCCAAGGCACATGAATTAGCCATCGCCAGCTTTCTAATTAGCCTGTGACAACTTTAATTCTAAAGGCATGTTTAATCAACAGCAACAGATGGAAATGCGCCTGGTGGTAAGTCATTGCATTCACCGCTCCTAAGAGCACGTTTGTCCCAATGGCTCTGAATTATAAGCTATTTAGCATAGTAAGTGCTAAATTACTGGTAATGTTCACCATCTTTTTTAGGCTATCAGAGTTACAATACATGAAAGTAATTATTATCACTGACATATATGAATACTTACTACATACCAAACACTATTATTAATTTAACTTAATGAAGCCTCTAAATAACCCCTTATGTTAGGGAATTTTTATATTCCCATTTTACAGATGAGGTAATTGAGCCTCAGAAAAACCAAAATGACTCACCAAAATTTCCACAGGTCTTAGCAGGAAGGTTGAAATTTAAATTAACCATGATCATGTGGTAATAAAATCTTTGTTGTTCTTAGTCATATGTGGCTGTTTACTCTAGTGATTTTAGACTTTGCTGACAAAATTGTGTTATTCTGTGGAAACTTGTGATTATAAGATCCATTTTTTCTAACTTTTCTCCTCATAATATACACAGAGGGCAGAAGCTGTCTGCTTGGTCCTCTTTTAAATTTTACAAATATGTATTAATTCAGAGTGAGTCACTGCACAAAGTTTGGACTCACCATTATCTATCTTAAACACAGCTCAGAAACTTTCAGACAACTCTCTCAGTGATGTTCAGAGGTTCACCAGAGGTACCTTCACCAAGACACCCATAAGTATACACTTGGTGACTTTACCTCCAGCACCCATCAGCCAGCCTTTTTAGAATCTCATCACTGCCAGAGAAAGACAATCCAACAGGCTCCGATTGCCTTTTCTTAAAGTTCCTGACTTAATATATCAAAAAGTGGGTTGCCATGCCCTCCTCCAGGGAATCTTCCTGCATTTCCAGTGTCTCCTGCATTGGCAGATGGGTTCTTTACCACTAGTGCCATCTGGGAAGCTCAGATGCAGGGAAGGGATGCCAGTTTAGGAATTTGGATCACCTTGACCTGTCCCTTTCAAAACAAAATTTCTTCTTTGCCTCTCTATCCTAATGGACAGTACACATTAAACATATCTAGACCTGGTATTTAAGGAATCTAAACAATAACTTCAGCATGTGTGTCCAAATCAATACTAGTTATTCAAAATCTCTTGAGGTGAGATCTGCACATCTGTCACTGTGAAAACGTCCCATGTAAATGTCATATCCAGCTAGGGTTGGAATGTATAGATTTAGATATTCAAGCCTTGACTACCGGGCGTGAGGAGCCTACTGATTGGAAAAGACCCTAATGCTGGGAAAGAATGAGGGCAAGAGGAGAAGAAGCAATAGAGGATGAGATGGTTAGATGGGATCACCGACTCAATGGACTTTAGTTCAGGCAATCTCAAGAAGATGGTGAAGGACAAGGAAGCCTGGTGTGCTGAGGTTCATGGGGTCACAAAGAGTCGGAAATGATTTGTGATTGAACAACAACAACAATTCAAGCACAGAGTGTTCTTCAATGTTTTTCTAAAGAAAAAAAGTTATGGGTTTATATTAAATCCTAAAACTCACTGAAAAAATGCCTACACTGTTCATTTCTTAGGCACAGAAAGTGGAATCTGGAAAGGTTCTGACCTCTACAATGATTCTGCAGTGTTTTGTCCCCTCTAACTTGGAATGAATTATTGTTGGAGAAATGACAACTGTGATGTGATCTGAACAGATACCACTTTCATTTCTTTATAATTAACCCCAGAGAAGACCTTTATTCATTTTGGAAATGTACAAATATCTAGCTGCCAAACATGGTTTAATCATCTTAGAATTAAAAAAGAATAAATTAGACTTTTTTTATTACTCAACGATCATTGGCTTATTCTCTTTCATTTGGTTAACAGATAGTAACTATTAGAGGTTCAGGTCTACCCTTGATCTTTCTTTCCATCCTGAGTGAAATTCTTTAAAACATAGGCACACATGCACACACATGTACGCACACACACACACACACCATACCATGTTAGTAACAAAGGGCCTTTAGAGACCTTTAACTTACAAATGAGGAAATATCCATTATTATTTCAAATCAAATAGTTTTATTCTCTTACAGTCACACACATAATAAGAATTTTTCAGTTTAAACTTAATTGGATTGATTCACTGAAAGTCAGGTATACATTAGTAATACAACCTAAATGTAACTGTCAATGTACCAGGTAGTCTTGAATTTGAATAATAAAACACCCTATACGTTATTAACTGGCGTATGGATTAAATTAGGCTAGTATAAGATTATAAAATGACTATTTCATCTTAAAAATAAACTATATCACGAAATCACTATTTTGTACCATGCACTCAACTAATCTGTCCCTGTGAATTAGTTTGCCCAAATTAATTCTATCTGATCACGTGGGATAATGCACAGGCATGCATTTCTTTATCACAAGACACTAAAATTTTTATAAAGCTAAAGGAGGAAATAATTACAACTATAACAATAATACAAATAATATTATTTCTACAGTGTGTTGTTAGTTTTTTAAAGGATGAAAGGATACCTTGACTTCGATCTTTTGACATTGACCCCTTCTCTCCAAGGCCCCCTTTATCTCTGTTTACTGCACAGGTTCCTGTACCCCAAAGGGTCCATTCTTGGTTCAATACTCTTCCGTCACCATCTTGAAATGTTTAATATACATAAAGACCTTGTATTGTTATTTTCCATAGTCCCTACAAGCTTTGTAGCCATTCCCCTCCATCCCTGCTGTTTAGTCTTGCAACTAGCAAGTTTATGCTCATGCTGTCTCTGATATTTCTTGGTTAAGCTCAAAGCTTGGTGGCAGAACTTGACTCTTGACTCTCTCAGGTAAGGTCAACACTTATTTCCCCTTGCTCTGTACTCCTGATTGCTCTTGGTATTCTCACACCTCACCAACCTCTGGAGACCCAAGGACACAGGCCAGAGTCAGGGCTCTGACCTGTAATGTCTGCTGGGTTTTCTCAAGCTCACTTTACCACCCGCCCAAGCCACTGATAAGATCAAGCCCCCAATTAAAAACTGGAAATTATTCCTTACAAAAGTACAGACCACAAAATTACACCTCTCTATTTTCCATGCTTTCTTTTAAAGCATTACACTTACATTGAATCTTTATAGTTAGTATCCTTGTTTCTTTGACAATACACTAAGAAGCCATCTCAGAATGAGCCCATTCTGCTCCCTTTAATCTTAGTTCTCCTAGTGTCAGTGTCGGAAAATGACCCGTTCTTACTTTTTTCTCAAATTCTAGTCAGATACTCTGTTTCCAGTGTTACTGTACACAGACAGCACACATATGCAGTCATTCTAAAGGTTAAAACATTTTCTCTTTCTATGAAAAGAGGCATAAGAAAAGAAAAAAATCTTGTTAAAATAAGTAATTTTTTAAAAGGCAATCAGCTCTTTGGCTTGGGGCAACTGAAGTATCTTTACCCTAACAAAACGACTTACACACACATACACACATGCACATTTTCCACTTGGAAAATTAATGTAGCATATTTTAAAAATCTTTAGTGTTTTCAGCCATGCTGACAAACTGAGTTATCAAGGGCAGAGCTGAAAACAAGAAAAATCATCCCATAGCCCCGAATGGTCCCAAATTCAGAAAGAGTTTGTAAATATTTTTTCAAGGAAATTATTTGAATCCCATGAAGATATGTGTAAGAAATAAGAGCAAATGGCAGAGGATACAGGGTTTCTGTGAATAATATCCAGGTTGCAAGCATGTTTCTATGTCATTGATGATGCATTCAAAGTGAAATTTACTATTCCCAAAATGATTGGCTTTTTTTTTCTTGGACTATAAATCTTTTTTTTTTTTTTAACTCATCAANCAGTCAGTGCTAAAGGACGTAAGTCCTGGGTGTTTTTTGGAAGGATTAATGATGAAGCTGAAGTTCCATTACTTTGGCCACCTCATGCAAAGACCTGACTCATTTGAAAATACCCTGATGCTGGGAAAGATTGAGGGCAGGAGGAGAAAGGGATGACAGAGGATGAGATAGCTGGCTGGCATCCCTGACTCAGTGGACGTGAGTTTGAGTAAATTCTGGGAGTTGGTGATGAACAGGGAGGCCTGGTGTGCTGCAGTCCATGGGGTTACAAAGAGTCAGACATGACTGAGTGACTGAACTAATACATTTTAAATGTTTAAACACTTCAAAACCACGTACTCAGTCAGTTCAGTCTCTCAGTAGTGTCTGACTCTTTGTGACCCCATGAATCACAGCATGCCAGCCCACCCTGTCCACCACCAACTCCTGGAGTTTACTCACACTAACATCCATTGAGTCCGTGATGCCATCCAGCCATCTCATCCTCTGTTGTCCCCTTCTCCTCCTGCCCCTTATCCCTCCCAATGTCAAAGTCTTTTCCAATGAGTCACCTCTTCACATGAGGTGGCCAAAGTACTGGAGTTTCAGCTTCAGCATCATTCCCTCCAAAGAAATCCCAGGGCTGATCTAAGAGGTCATAATTAAAACTGATGGAATGAATAAAATTTCTATATAGTAAAAATTATTTGGAATACAATTTATAGTAAAACATAATGTTACAATTAACATAATACTTTAATAAACAATATTTTAATATGTGTAAGTAAAAAATAGTATAAAGAACATGCAAGTATCTTATAACCTTATAAAATTAAACACATTTTCCCTATTTTATGAAGTGATTTTTTTTTGTTGTTGTTCTTACCAAAATCTAAACTAAAAAGTTAATATGAGGGAGAAAAACAGAAACTAATTTTTCCTGACAGTAGCAGTAGATATTTTAAATCACCAGCTTTTGATTTATTGATTCAGCTTCGCTCAAATTGTTTTGAGCTCATCCTATTAATGAAAGATTAATAGTTTAAGAACACAAATGGCAACGTATATGACATTTTCATTTCTTTTTTTTCCCTTTATTTAGGAAGTGTCCTTATCAAATGATTTCTTGCAGAAGAGCAGCTCCAACAAGCTAGTGCTTATTTTTGCTTTTTACAATAAATTATACTATAAAATGTCACCTCAGGACATAAAAGAGGACTTTAATAACAGTAAACATGCTCCTATTCTGGATTAGAATATTTACTACTTCAAATTATTATGTCCACACCAGTCAATCTGTGAAGGAAATTCAACTGAAATCAAATTTCTAAAAGTGTTTTCCCATTGTTGTAACTAGTCAAAATAGTCCTGAAGTTTTGTAGAATAAAAATATTAACATCTCAAGTTGAAATATAAAGGAAAAAAGGACTTGCCCTCTCTTATATAGAACATGTACTTACTAAAGTATTATTAAATGAATAAATGAATGAATCAATTAATTAAAAGAAAAGCCAGGAAAGTTGCAAGAGTCTTGGTAAGACCCTTCTGATACAGAGTGCAAAGGGAAGGCCTAAAGATCATGATGTGATAGAGAGAAAAATCCTATGGCAATATAGCTCCCACACCAAACACAGGGTATGTAGACACATGTAAAAGAAGTAGACCTGCGAGGGCAACCGCAATAATATTAAATCTCAAACCCAACCCAATTCTCAAATAACTTAAAGTAAAGTCCCATAAAAAAGACAAAGAAGATAGGCATTCTGCCTAATTATTAGGTATAAGGTCTATTTACCTTAGCCACTACTGTTCCATTCTAGAGGTTCCATTTAAAGAACAAAGAGTATAAGGCACATGAAAAGACAAAGCAAGAGACAAAACAAACTGAAAAACCCAACAACACACTGCCAGGAGACAAAGTAATCAACTAAACACTCTCATGTCTTATTCAAAAATTAAGACTCTGACAAGAAATTTAAAATGAACGGTTAAGAGCTTAAGAACAAAAACAGAACAGTATGTGAGACAAGATCAGGTCAGTTCACTCGCTCAGTTGTGTCCTACTCTTTGCAACCCCATGAATCGCAGCACACCAGGCCTCCCTGTCCATCACCAACTCCCAGACTTCATTCAGACTCACGTCCATCGAGTCGGTGATGCCATCCAGCCATCTCATCCTCTGTCATCCCCTTCTCCTCCTGCCCCGAATCCCTCCCAGCATCAGAGTTTTTCCCAATGAGTCAACTCTTCGCATGAGGTGGCCAAAGTACTGGAGTTTCAGCGTTAGCATCATTCTTTCCAGTGAAATCCCTGGGAAATTTTAACAGACATAACACAACTACATGAAATTATGATTTTTCTCAGGGTAAATGAACAGTAATAGGATTGTTGGGTCACATGATCATTTTATATGTACCCCAGTGTTCATTGCAGCACTGTTCACAATAGCCAGGGCAGAAAGCAACTTAAATGTTCACTGACAAATGAATGGATAAAGAAGACATGGTACATATACACAATGGAATATTACCCAGCCATTAGAAGGAACAAAATTAGGTCATTTGTAGTGATGTGGATGAACTTCACATGATAAAGGAAATATTTGAAAAAATGAAGAGGAAGAATTTAAAAAATATATATAGCCAGATAGATCCAAGAACCTTTAAGTTCAGCAAGCAAGCAAACATGTTATATGATTTTTGTAAGTTTTATCACTTTGGTAGCAGATAAAAATTTTTTTTTTCAGGCTCATATACAACTTCTTAGTCTTTTAATGCTGTGACTAAAAATATGCAGATTTCACTTCCCAGACTCCCTTGACACCCGGCTTCTTATTAGTTACCACCAATAAGAGGCATTGATGGGAGATCAGATGGCAGGAGCATGAGGGAAGCCACTTTCTTCATCTCTATTTTGTCTGGCAGCATTTCTAGATGTGTGCATCTACTAAGAATTTCTGGTTTCAACCACAAGACTTAACTTTTCTTATTCCACCAAAATGGTAGCTGCACTCTCATAATTCCCAAACTGGCCATGTGTCACCTCCTTCTATGAAAGCTCTCACACCTTGTTATGGGATGTTAACAGCCACTGGGTGTCACTGGCTGGATTACAGGGGCCAGTTGGCTGCTACTTTTCAAAATACTAACATCCAGGTTAATTTGTTGCTCTCTTCTCTCTCTCTGAACTTTCAACATGCAACTGATATTCTTTATACTTGTTTCAGTTTTCCTGACAGAATACTGCCTTAAAAATTAAAAAAAAAAAAAAAAAAAGATCCACAAGCTCTTGTTTGCTCAGTTGTATGTTGTTAAAACCAAATTCATGGCTTCCCAAAGGGAGCAGTGTTCTGCCTACCAATGCGGGAGATACAGGAATGATCTCTGGGTGGGAAAGATCCGTTGGGTAGGAAATGGCAACTCACCTCAGTATTCTTGTCTGGAAAATTCCATGGACAGAAGAGGATGATACGCTACAGTCCTTGGGATCACAGAGTCAGACATGACTGAACAGCTGAGCACTAAATCCAAACTCAAATATAAGTGATTTCTGAGCAAAAAACAAAGGCTAAAATTAATCATAAATTGAATGAGTGTGTGTTTCTGTTACAAGGGAGATGTGAGTTAAAATACTTAGTGTCATACTAAAAGCATATTATCATTATGTGTTTATGAAAAAGCATGTAGGTCTCCACATCCCAGTTTGAGAGGGACTCCCAAACTTATTGGTGGGAAGTACCCTGTGATAAGCCTCTAGGTATTCATACTAGGGGGAATTGGGGTGGGAGTGGGGGAAGGCAACTAATTCTGATTGAGTTTTTTATTTTTGCTAGAGTTTCATACATATTTGATTTAATTCTACCACTCTCTCATTTATAAATAATTATATTCTAATCCTCTTTTGTAGAGACTTTTATATAATTAAGTGTCTCTCTTCAATGTAAACCAGACTCTGCATGACTTCAAATTTCATGTTGCTTCTATTATAGCATTGATTTTTGATTAGTTCTATAACTTTTCTGGCTTTGGATGAACCATTCTGCAGAAAAGTAATGTCAAAGATTGTAGAAAGCACACATAATAAGATATAAGGTCTAAAATTGCTCTTTAAACATGGTAAACATGAGTTCCATGTAGCTATTTAGATTTAAAGTGAATTAGATTTGTGTGTGTGTGTGTACATGCTCAGTCATGTCTGACTCTTTATGACCCCATGGACTGTAGCTTGCCAAGCTCCTTTGTCCATAGAATTTTCCAGGCAAGAATGCAGGAGCAGGTTAACATTTCCTCCTCCAGGGGTCTTCCTAACTCAAGGATCGAACCTTTGAGTCTCCTGCTTTGGCAGGCGGATTTGTTCCCACTGAGCTACCTAGGAAACCCTAATTAGATTTAGGAAATATGAAAAATTTAGATTCTGATTAGTATAAGTCACATTTCAGGTACTCAGTAGGTACATGTGGCTCTTGACTACCACATTGACTAACAGCATAGTTATATAATTTTTTTCCCCCATCATCAGAAAATGCTATTGAATAACATTGATTTAGAATATAAGGCACTCAAGGAAAGAAAGCAAATACATCCTGTGTACTTTCTTATGAATTCTATATCAGTTCCAGTGTCATTCTTCAACACATTTCAAGGGCATGCCACAGAATTTCTAAAATTAATTTTCAAGTGATAAAGTAAAAAGAATAAGCTCATAAGGCCGGATGCCCCCAAAACATAAAATCCAATATTGCATGAAGATTTCTTGAACATATAGACAAATAAACAGATGGAGCAATCAGGATTCAGATACCATTTCTCACATTGGAAACAATAAATAAAATGCAGAAGAAGATGAACACATACAAGAAATTATTGTCTAGAATCTGTAAAACATGAAATAGCAATCATTGCCTTAAAGACATAGGAATAAATCATTTAAATCACTTTGATTCCAGAGTAAGATAACTGTTCTTAAGAATGTTAAAACTCACCTTCAATCCTAGTAGGTTGGTATCATGTTTAGAATAATCACATTGAAGAATGCTTTAAAAAGACATATAAACAGTGCTGCGATGAACATTGGGGGTACACGTGTCTCTTTCAGTTCTGATTTCCTCGGTGTGTATGCCCAGCAGTGGGATTGCTGGGCCGTAAAGCAGTTCTATTTCCAGTTTTTTAAAGACTCTCCACACTGTTCTCCATAGTGGCTGCACAAGTTTGCATTCCCACCAACAGTGTAAGAGGGTTCCCTTTTCTCCACACCCTCTCCAGCATTTATTGCTTGTAGACTTTTGGATTGCAGCCATTCTGACTGGCATGAAATGGTACCTCATTGTGGTTTTGATTTGCATTTCTCTGATAATGAGTGATGTTGAGCATCTTTTCATGTGTTTGTTAGCCATCTGTATATCTTCTTTGGAGAAATGCCTATTTAGTTCTTTGGCCCATTTTTTG
>SJYV01036145.1:0-10258 GCA_006410875.1 Neotragus pygmaeus | reverse complement strand
ATCTTTTCATGTGTTTGTTAGCCATCTGTATGTCTTTTTTGGAGAAATGTCTATTTAGTTCTTTGGCCCATTTTTTGATTGGATCATTTATTTTTCTGGAGTTGAGCTGCATAAGTTGCTTGTATATTTTTGAGATTAGTTGTTTGTCAGTTGCTTCATTTGCTATTATTTTCTACCATTCAGAAGGCTGTCTTTTCACCTTGCTTGTAGTTTCCTTTGTTGTGCAGAAGCTTTTAATTTTAACTAGATCCCATTTGTTTATTTTTGCTTTTATTTCCAGCATTCTGGGAGGTGGGTCATAGAGGATCCTGCTGTGATGTATGTCAGAGAGTGTTTTGCCTATGCTCTCCTCTAGGAGTTTTATAGTTTCTGGTCTTACGTTTAGATCTTTAAGCCATTTTGAGTTTATTTTTGTGTATGGTGTTGGAAAGTGTTATAATAGCCAGGACATGGAAGCAACCTAGATGTCCATCAGCAGATGAATGGATAAGAAAGCTTGGTACATATACACAATGGAGTATTACTTAGCCATTAAAAAGAATACATTTGAATCAGTTCTAATGAGGTGGATGAAACTGGAGCCTATTATACAGAGTGAAGTAAGCCAGAAAGAAAAACACCGATACAGTATACTAACACATATATTTGGAATTTAGAAAGATGGTAATGATAACCCTGTATGTGAGACAGCAGAAGAGACACAGATGTATAGAACAGTCTTTTGGACTCTGTGCGACAGGGCGAGGGTGGGATGATTTGGAATAATGGCATTGAAACATAAATAATATCATATATGAAATGAATCGCCAGTCCAAGTTCAATGCATGATACTGGATGCTTGGGGCTGGTGCACTGAGATGATCCAGAGGGATGGTACTGGGAGGGAGGTGGGAGGGGGCTTCAGGATGGGGAGCACGTGTATACCTGTGGCAGATTCATGTTGATGTATGGCAAAACCAATACAATATTGTAAAGTAATTAACCTCAAATTAAAATAAATAAATTAAAATAAATAAATAAAGACAGATAAATTATTACCATGAACAACCAAAAAAGAGCTGCCACTTTTCTCTAGCAATAAGTATCAATACGTGGATTGACAGCAATATGGAAGATGAGAAAGTTATTAGTCACACCCAAGTTAATAATGGCAGCACCAGGAACTCCCTGGTGGTCTAGCGGTAAAGGGGCTTCCCAGGTAGTGCAGTGGTAAAGAAACCTCATGCCGATGCAGGAGGTACAGGAGATGTGTGTTCAATCCCTGGGTGGGGAAGACCCCTTGGAGGAAGAAATGACAACTTGCTCTAGTATTCTTGCCTGTATAATTCCACGGACAGAGAAGCCTGGCAGGCTACAGACCATGGAACCACAGTGTTGGCCATGGCTAAGCAACTGAGCATGCAGGAACAGAACAGAACCGGTGGTTATAACTCCAGGCTTCCATTGCAGGGAACATGGGCTCCAACCCTGTTCAGAGAATACAATCCCACAAGAGGATGGCCAAAATATTAATAGTATTGATGGCAGCACCAAGGGAGGCAGGATGACCACTGCCACCCACACAGTGTGAAGTAAGTGACACTTGATTCCACCTTGAGGGGAGGAGTTCCACCTTGTGGAATATAGCAAAAAGCATAATAATGACTACCAGCAGTCTCAGGATGGCGACCCACCACAAGGCTTGCAGGTTCAGAAGCTGCCATAAAAAGACAGGATTCACACAGTACTGGGTGGGACAACACTTTACTCAGAGAAAAGGCAGGGCAAGATCAGCATCTATAGTGAGTTTGGTCCCTCATGGCTAAAAAGTTCCATCCTTCAGCCAATTCAGGGAGTTGGTCTCAACACACCATTCTTGGGCTGCAGGCAAATGGTCACCGTCAGCAACAGATAGATAAAGCAGTGTAGTTAACCCCATGCCATCACAACACAGGCAGAACAAAGACATACACATCAACTGTGATACAGAAAAAAGATGATAATCTCAAACAAGGAAAAATGCCCAGCACAGGCTCTGAAAACTCTTTATATCCACTTAAGAGAATGTTCCAGAGTGGTAGCACAATCCCATGCAATCATACAAGAGTGCCAGGCTATGCATACTGCCTTTCTCATACACAGCCTCAAATTGCCTTCTTTTCTTCTCTTCCTTAGTTTCTCTGTATGTGTTTTAGGAAGATAATGCTATATATATATATGATCTCTCTTAGACTATATGTGTGTGTGTGTGTGTGTGTGTGAGAGAGAGAGAGAGAGAGAGAGAAATCACTTCAGTTGTATCTGACTCTTTGTGATCCTATGGACTCTAGCCAGCCAGCCTCCTTTATCCATGGGATTCTCCAGGCAAGAGTACTGTAGTGGGTTGCCAGCCCTCCTCCAGGATTTTCCTGACCCAGGGATCAAACCAAGTCTCTTATGTCTCCTGCATTGGCAGGTGGATTCTTTACCACTAGCACTAGCTGCTAAGTCGCTTCAGGTGTACCCAATGCTTTGCAACTCTATGGACTGTAACTTGCCAGGCTCCTCTGTCCATAGGATTTCCCAGGCAAGAATAATGGACTGGGTTGTCATTTTCCTCTTCCCGGGGATTTTCCTGATCCAGGAATCAAACCAACTTCTCCTGCAGCTCTTGCACTGAAGGCAGACTCTTTACTGCTGAGCCACTGGGGAAGTATATGTATGTGTATATATATATATGTGTATGTGTGTGTGTGTGTGTGTGTACACACACACAAACACAGTACAATAAACTCAAATTTTTCAAACCAAGTGATGCCACTTTAAAACAAGCCGTTGCTATGAGTTCAAAGTTTCAATTGGGCAGTTTCTTGTTAACATAAATGTATCAAAAGTAAGGTGACAGAATTGAACCTACTCATCACTGACTAATATATTTACTTTCCTGATTCTTGTCATCCATTGGCAGCTTACTTCTTAGACTAAACCCTCAGATGGATATTACTATCTCTATCATACAATAAGGAATCCTCGCTTTATAATAGTATATATGTATAAAAGACACATACATATCTCACTCCTAATTTCAGGCTCTTTCCAAAAAATTACTGACTCAGGGAAACTGCATTCATAGATTTAACTACTTCTAGCTATCTCTCCAAATTTCACCACAGGACCTTGATTATAATTTCCTACTGGAAAAAAAATGTAGAAAGTTAAATAGCAGGTTTATTTGAGAGAAGCTAAAATCAAAGCAAAAATGAAACAATGATGAAGAAAGTGTACATAAAGCAGATTAATGACATCAGTGGTAGACAGAAGAAAAAAATGTAACAAATCTAGATAAATAAGATTATATCTGATAGATAAAAAATTTAAATGAAATAAATAAAAACTTACATTTGGCAATCAATGCTATTTACAAAACGCAATATATGAACTGGTAAGTCTGTAAAAAATTGGACAATAGCACTATTTGGAATAAAAAATAAAAGTGGTCACTTGCAACTTGTATTTTGAGAATCTATAAAATGAAATTGAAAAACGGGTTTCAAGCTACAAATGACACCATCTAACTTTTATAATGTCCATTGCAATTTATGTTGGAGAGAAAATGGTCCAGATTCTCTTACCTGATCAAGTTGGAGTTAGAGTCACAGTACTCACTGATGGGGGCTGGGTACGGCATGTGGAGAGAAGGGAAGAATTTTGCCCATTATAAAAATACATTGCTCTTCCTGGTTACAAGTTAAGATATTTTCCTATTAAATGGTATGGTATTTCAACACAAGCTACCTCTTTATGACTTGTTATCAAGGAACACCACAGGAATACAGTCTTATACATGAAAGGATGAAACAAATTTAGAGAAAAAAATTAAATCCTCAGTAGTTTTTGGAGGAAAATGTAGATTTATCTGCTAAAAAAATGCATTACTTTTATCTTGAAAATGAAAACAAAATGATTATTCCTTGGAACCATCTCAAAATGAAATATAGCATTCTGTAATCAAGAGACTTGTGTTAAATTATGAAAACCACGCCAACAAGTCCTAAAACTTTGAGCAAATAACCCTTTTAATTCATTACAGCCTATACTCCAATAGTAGTAATTT
Organism: Neotragus pygmaeus; assembly: GCA_006410875.1. NCBI lineage: Eukaryota > Metazoa > Chordata > Mammalia > Artiodactyla > Bovidae > Neotragus > Neotragus pygmaeus. The sequence goes on along the minus strand of SJYV01036145.1, from coordinate 6,186 downwards.
AGTGGTCTTTTGAGAAGTTTGTGTGATACAGTGTTAAAAGACAGCAACACCAATAACAAGTTTGAAGACTAAATCATTTGAATATATATCATTATTATTATTTTCAATTGAAGAACCAGTAATTGAGGATTACCTTACCTGAGGTTTGAAGAATTGGCAAGATTTGCCAGCCAAAGACCCAAGGACCATGTCAATAAAAGGCAAGTTTCCTTAACTTGCCACAACAAGGGATAGAGGAGACATGTGGAGAGCAAACACTGGGGAACTTTGGGCCATTTTGATAAGATAGAGTTGGGAGACTGAATAATTGTTTTAAACAACAGTTTAATTGTATATATGTACCACATCTTCTTTATCCATTCCTCTGTCAGTGGACATTTCAGTCGCTTCCATGTCCTGGCTATTGTAAACAGTGCTGTAGTGGACATAGGTGCACATGTATCTTTTATAGTTATAGTTTTCTCCAGGTCTATATGTCAAGGAGTGGGATTGCTGGGTCCTAAACAGGAATAAATTCCCAAAAAGAGGGGATATATGTATATGGAGAGATGCTTCACTTTGATGTACAGCAGAAACTGATATACAACATGAAAAGCAACTATACACCAATAAAGGTTTTTTGTTTTTTTTTTTTTTAGTTTTATGTATAGTCTGCTGCTGCTGCTGAGTCACTTCAGTCTAGATATTACAAAATTCACCCTTTTAAGCACACAATTCAATGGTGTTTAGTATATTTAGCAAATTGTGTAACCATTGCTACTCTGCAATTTCAGATCATCTTCATTACTCCAAAATGTATTAATAACTTAAAACTATTAGCAGTCAGTCCCTACTTCCCAAGATACTTAAACCCTGGCAACCATAAGTTTGCTTCTGTCTTTATGGATCTACCCATTCTATTCCTTTCATGTCAATGTTATCAAACAATATATGAACTTTTTCTAACTAGATTCTTTCAATTGCTAACAGTTTCAAGGTCCATACATGTTATAGTACACTTCATTCTATTTTACTGTAAATAACATTCTATTGAGTAGATAAATAACATTTTGTTGATGTAAACATGGGTTGTTTCCACTTCTCAGTTCAGTTCAGTTCAGTTGCTCAGTCATGTGCTACCCTTTACAACCCCATAGACTGCAGCACACCAGGCTTCCCTGTCCATCATCAACTCCCAGAGCTTGCTCAACCTCATTGTCCATCAAGTCAGTGATGCCATCCAACCATATCATCCTCTGTCATCCCCTTCTTCTCCTGCCTTCAATCTTTCTCAGTGTCAAGGTCTTTCCTAACGAGTCAGTTCTTCACTTCAGGTGGCCAAAGTATTGGAGCTTCAGCATCAGTCCTTGCAATGAATATTCAGGATCTCTTTGCAGCCCAAGGGACTCTCAGGAGTCTTTTCCAACACCACAGTTCAAAAGCATCAGATCCTCTGTGCTCAGCTTTCTTTATGGTCCAACCCTCACATCCAGACACGACTACTGGAAAAACCATAGCATTGACTACACAGACCTTTGTCAGCAATGTGATACCTCTACTTTTTAATATGCTGTCTAGGTTTGTCATAACTTTTGTTCCAAGGAGTAAGTGTCTTTTAACTTCATGACTTCATCACCATTTGCAGTGATTTTGGAGCCCAAGAAAATAAAGTATATCACTGTTTCCATTGTTTCACCATCTATTTGCCATGAAGTGATGGGTCCAGATGCCTTGATCTTAGTTTTTTGAATGTTGAGTTTTAAGCCAACTTTTTCACTCTTCCCTTTCACTTTCATCAGGAGACTCTTTAGTTCCTCTTTGCTTTATGCAACAAGAGTGGTGTCATCTGCATATCTGAGGTTATTGATATTTCTCTCTGCAATCTTGTGCTTCATCCAGCTTGGCATTTTTCATGATGTACACTGCATATAAGTTAAATAAGCAGGGTAACAAATATAGCCTTGACTTACTCCTTTCCCAATTTGGAATCATTCAGTGTTCCACGTCCACTTCTCTAACTGTTGTTTCTTGACCTGCATACTGATTTCTCAGGAGGAAGGTAAGGTGGTCTTGTTCCCATCTCTTGAAGAATTTTCCATAGTTTGTTGTGATCCACACAGTCAAAGGCTTTAGCATAGTCAATGAAGAAGCGGCAAATGTTTTTCTGGAACTCTCTTGCTTTTTCTGTGATCTAACAGATGTTGGCAAATTGATCTCTGGTTTCTCTGCCTTTTCTAAATCCAGTTTGAACATCTGGAAGTTCTTGATTCACGTACTGTTAAAGCCTAGCTTGGAGAATTTTGAGCACTACTTTGCTTGTGTGTGAGATGAGTGCAATTGTGAGGTACTTTGAACACTCTTTGGCATGGCCTTTCTTTGGGATTGTAATGAAAACTGACCTTTTTCATTACTGTGGCCCCTGCAGAGTTTCCCCTCCTATGCTTTAACAAATACTATTGCTATGAACAATCATGTACAATTTTTTGTGTGGACATGTTTTCAGTTTTGTGTGTATGTATGTGGACATGTTTTCAGTTTTCCTGAATGAATATCTAGGAGTAGAATTGTAGGTCATATGATAACTCTATGTTTAACCTTTTGCCAAATAGTGAATCACCAGGTTTTCAGTTATCATGCATATTATATTCCTATTTCAAAAGTAGCTTGTCTTTTAAAGAGTCAGAAAGAGTACCATTTCATAGGTTCTTTTTGAAAAAATAGCCATATGTTCTGAACTAAGAAAATTTGTCTCTCAGTAATTTAAGAAAATATGATATTAATTTATTGGAAAAAAATTTCTTACAAAATACTTTCCTCAAATGAATAACTACAATATATGAAACTGAGAAGGTCTCTTGAAAAATATGTGACATATAGACTTTCAATTTAATGAACAATACATCACCTTGACAGGTAATATGACTCAACAGTCCACCCTGATATTAGCATAAGTCTTGTTAGCATACACCCAGAAGTTTTTTTCTGTGAAAAATACTAAAACATGGAATGATTTGCAATAGTCATCATAGTAAGTTCAGTTTTGCTTTCTCAGAAAAATCAGTGTGTGATATAAAGGACTTATATGTTTGGGAAGCCTGAAATGACTAGAATGGACATTTAGCAACTTATCCAATGCATCCTAAATCATTACGTCTGTTTGAAAGTTAACTTATCTTTCCAAATGCCCAGGTTAATATCCAGCCATCTTCACATTAAGAAGAATTGGGAGGTTGGTATGACAACTGAGTGAAATATACAAGAAGCAAAGCTGATTCAGCAGAACACTGATTGGACCAAGGTTATTGAAAATTGCTTTCTATGGAAATTTTTTCCAAACCAAACTATTTCTTTGACTTGTAAGCCAGTGTACCTTAGTATATGTATTGCCAATATGTAGCATAACTAAAACACCAATTAAGCCTTACCGTCTCTCATTATTATATTTTGTAAATACGTAGCAGCAACAAAGAAGTTATTTGCTAAAACAAGATCTGTTATATTCACCCTCGCCCTCATTTGACCCATATTGCTAACACAATTCCATTCTTTGTTGCCATTTCTTTCATTACACTGTAATTTGATTTAAGCAGGTTCAGTCCCTAGGTTGGGAAGATCCTCTGGAGGATTGCATGGATATCCACTCCAGTATTCTAGACTGGTGAATCTCATGGACAGAGGAGCCTGGTGGGCTATGGTTCATGGGGTTGCAAAGCATGCACACACATACTTGTATCTAATGGTCAAATTGAAGTTCATCACAGTTTATTAGGAATTCTATTAGGCATTGCAGCTCTCTCAAGCACTCTTTCTTTTGAGCATCTATATATGTTTGGTGATGTCTCTCATTTGCTATTTACCAAACAGTGCCAGATAACATTCCTTGAACTGTCATTTGATAGTTAAATTTTGTTTATGTGAGCTTATAAATTGACACTGAACTCAAAATAAAATTATAAAATGCAAGGAGTTAGAGCCTGTGTTTATTTTTTGTGGTCATAAGTTCAATATGAGAAAATTAAGGTCTAGAGATATAAATTATTCTGGTTGTAGCACTGAGACTGGAAGAAAAGGAGCAAATGTGGATGTAGGAAAGACCAAATGGAGTTTAATTTATGATTGTCAATATATCTTATATCAACAGATTATGTATCTGATTAATATAAATTCTGGACTAACTAAAGAAATAAATGCAAATGAAACCATAAGAAAAACTTATAAAAGTGTATTCAAGCTAGGTAAATGTACAAAGATACAGCATAAATTCCCAGAAAATTTGAGCACCACTTAAAAAACAAAAGCCTAATAAAATGCTCTAAATGTAACCTTAAAACTTAAGTAGGATGACACATTCAAAATGAAAATGTTAATATCCCTGATGAATGGAAAACTTAAAAAATCTACAGTAAAAACACTAAATATCATTAGAGAAAAATTGTCAATGAATGTGAACAAATGTTATACAATAAAAATATAAATGGCTTAACATGTGAAAACATTCAGTATCACATATATTATTTTTTTTAATCATGTTAATATACCAATACCTTACTGATGGGAATAAATCAGTACTAATTGCATGGAAGGTGATTTAGCAAAATCTAACAGAAATCTTCAAAATATATATATCTTTCCACCCAGTAAATCTACTTCTATGAATTTCTTCTGAGGAAAGAGCAGAAATGTGTACAACATTTTAGGATATTAATATTCATATAATTATTTTTAATCATGGTGGCTTCCCTGGTGGCTTAGCAGTAAAGAATCTACTTGCCAATGAAGGAAACATGAGTTTGCTCTCTGGGTCAAAAGATCCTCTGAAGAAGGAAATGGTTACTCACTCCAGCAGTCTTGCCTGGGAAATCCCATAGCAGAGGAGCCTGGTCGGCTCAAAAAGAGTCAAGCATGACTTAGCAACTAAACAGCAACAACATTCTTAATCATAAACAAAAATGTGAAATTTCACTAGTATAAGATCCAGAAAACAATCAGTATAACCATGTGATGGAATGTTATGTGTGAGTATAATCATAGTTGAGAGAAATATTTAATGATATGGAAAAATAGGAAATATGACAAAAATATTGATAATTCAAAATTATAGAGAATTTTATCCCAACTGAGTATATATACTTATATCGACAGTGACTATATTTTTTATATTAATATCTATACTTCTCCTTGTTTCCTAAAGCCATTACATTTAGCATGTTACCTTAATTATGAGAAGTTCAAAAATGTTGATTTGATAGTTGAAAATCAGTTTTTTTTAAATTTTACTTTATTTTACTTTACAATACTGTATTGGTTTTGCCATACATTAACATGAATCTGCCATGGGTATACATGTGTCCCAATCCTGAACCCCCCTCTCACTTCCCTCCCCATACCATCTCTCTGGGTCATCCAAGTACACCAGCCCCTAGCATCCTGTATCTTGCATCGAACCTAGACTGGTATCCATTTCTTATATGATATTATACATGTTTCAATGCCATTCTCCCATATCATCCCACCCTCTCCCTCTCCCACAGAGTCCAAAAGACTGTTCTATACATCTGTGTCTCTTTTGCTCTCTCGCATAAAGGGTTATCGTTACCATCTTTCTAAATTCCATATATATGCATTAGTATATTGCATTGGTGTTTTCCTTTTTGGCCTTCTTCACTCTGTATATTGACTCTAGTTTCATCCACCTCATTAAAACCCATTCGAACGTATTATGTTTAATGACTAAGTAATACTCCATTCTGTATATGTACCACAGCTTTCTTATCAATTCATCTGCTGATGCACGTCTAGGTGGTTTCCATGTCCTGGCTATTATAAATAGTGCTGTGATGAACATTGGGGAACATGTGTCTCTTTCAATTCTCGTTTCTCAGTATGTATGCCCAGCAGTGGGATTTTGGGTCATAAGGCAGTTTTATTTCCAGTTTCTTAAGGAATCTCCACACTATTCTCCATAGTGGGTGTACCAACAGTGTAAGAGGGTTCCCTTTTCTCCAGACCCTCTCCAGCATTTATTGCTTGTAAACTTTTGGATTGCAGCCATTCTGACTGGTGTGAAATGGTACTTCATTGTGGTTTTGATTTACATTTCTCTGATGATGAGTGATGTTGAGCATCTTTTCATGTGTTTGTTAGCCATCTGTATGTCTTCTTTGGAGAAATGTCTACTTAGTTCTTTGGCCCATTTTTTGATTGGGT
>SJYV01036144.1:0-21665 GCA_006410875.1 Neotragus pygmaeus | reverse complement strand
GCGGGGCGGGGCCAGGCGGCTGCACCGCTCCTGGTGGCTGACGTCAAGGCGCGGGCGTCAGCTGACCGGGCCGCCGTCTCTACAGCCGATTTAGCTCCGGAGCCCTAGCCAGTCCGTCGTCCCCTTCGCCGCCGCCGCCGCCATGGCTCAGTACAAGGGTGCCGCCAGCGAGGCGGGCCGCGCCATGCACCTCATGAAGAAGCGGGAGAAGCAGCGCGAGCAGATGGAGCAGATGAAGCAGAGGATTGCTGAGGTGCGGGCCGGGCCGGGGCCGCTCAGAGCAGGCGCTCGCACCGCCGCCCTGACTCCCCGGGACCGCGCGCGACCCTGGGTGGCAGGACTGGAGTGCGGGCGGCGGGTTGGGGTGGGAATGTTGCTCGCCAATCTCCCACAAGGGGCGGAAGCGGGCCGGGGACAGTCCGCTCCTCTGTAAAATGGGCCCAGAAGGCTGAGGCGAGCTAGGTTGTGACAAACCTGCAACAGGAAGGAGCCATATTCAGTGGTTCCATGTGTGGCAGTTGGGGCGACCCTCGAGGATACAGAGCGTCCTGTCTCTCTGGCTCCTCAGCCCCAAGAGTCAGGCCTCTGCCCAGGTTCACTGGCTCTCCGGAAGGGCGGGCCCCAACCACTCTGCCAGCCACTGAACCCGTTTCAACTAACACAGGCAGGCAGGAGGGTGCTAGGTGCTAGCTGTTCACTAAGGGCTTTTGTGAGTGGCCGCTGGTGGTGGGCCACCCTACTTAGGTCTTTGGGGGCCTTGGGTCCCATGACAGCTGGGAAGTGGCTGCACGCTGAGGCCCGACTGCTGCCTCAGTTTACACTCAAGCCCCAACCCGGCTGTTGCTGTGTGGCCAGATGGAGGCCCATCTCTCTGCGGAGGTCCATACAGTGGTATGCAGTGGGATGAGGCAGGCCTGGAGTGAGGGGACCTCATGAGGGAGCCACACTGCTCATTGAGGGTCTAGCCCCCAGCTGCTCTCCGCTTCCTCTTGTCACTCCTTGCCTTGGGTCTCCAGAGCTTCAGCTCAAGAGCTGGGTGTGAAAAACACCAAAGACAGGTAGGACCCACGGCTCCAGACTACTGAGTGAGCAGGACATGTGGACAGACCAGAACAGTGCAGGGAAACCACTCCACTTGGCTGCCTGGGCACTTGAAAGAGCCTCTCACAGCCCCGTGGGACCCTCCATCAGGCAAAGGGGCCATGTCTTTCCCAAGGCCACATCATAGTCTAGGGACTCACTTGGGATGAGAACCCAGGTCCCCGCTTCCACTGTGGGGTGGCAGGTGGCCATCATCACTGCTCTGCCTCCTGGGCAGGAGAACATAATGAAGTCCAACATTGACAAGAAGTTCTCTGCACACTACGATGCCGTGGAGGCCGAGCTCAAGTCCAGCACTGTGGGTACGCAAAGCGTTTGTGCCCCTACTCCCGGCCTGAGGCCCGCTGCGTGGTTCACTCTGGGTGACCGCCTTTCACCCCTCTGTCTCCTTAATTCGCAGGTCTTGTGACTCTGAACGACATGAAGGCTAAGCAGGAGGCACTGGTGAAGGAGCGGGAGAAGCAACTTGCCAAGAAGGAGCAGTCAAAGGAGCTGCAGCTGTGGGTCCTCCCCTCCAGATGGAGCTCGTGTTTGAGGGCGGGTGAGGCTATTCCTGCTTATGGAAGCCAGGAGGTGGGAGTGCCTTTTGATCATCAGAGCCCTGCTGGTGAACTTGAAGGGACCCAGGGCGGTAGGACTCTGGGACCTGCCCTGCACTGAGCACACAGGTGGCTCTGGGTTGGGAAATGGGCCTTGGGGGTGGGGACGTGCATGGTAGCCACCCGTGCCTTGGCAGGAAGCTGGAGAAGCTGCGAGAAAAGGAGCGCAAGAAGGAGGCCAAGCGGAAGATCTCTAGCTTGTCCTTCACCCTGGAGGAAGAAGAGGAGGCAGGCGAGGAGGAGGAGGATGTGGTGGCCATGGATGAGGAGGAGCTGGAAAGGGAAGGTGAGGGCAGGCTGGGGATGGGTTCAGTGGACAGAGCTCTGTCCTGGCTTCTGGGTCTCGAGTGAAGAAGCACGTCCACCAACAATCTTGACTGCTCATCACATTTGGGGCCTTGAACCTCAGAAGTTGGGGCAGGAGAGAGAGAGAGCCACGTCTTCACTGTGGCAAAGCTGAGTGGAGGGCTTGCTTTCTGGTGGTAGACTGAGTGGGAACCGGCTATGCAGTCCCTTGGCTGAGGTGTGGGGCTCATGTGACTGGGGCACCAAACTGTTAATAATATCAGTGTAAATTGACACAACCACAGACATTAAGTGGCTGCTAATTGGACAGAGCAGCTCTTGCCCAAGGGAACAGGGGGTAACAGGGAAGACTTGGGAAGGCTGGTGAGCAAGAACTAAGACGCCACAGGGCTCCTGTGTGCCGAGCACCCACTTGCAGATGGGCTAGGACCAAGGCAGACAGACAGACACTGGGCACCATCTCTGTCCTGATGGGAGTCACACAGGACACCATGCACCCCACTGGGGCCAGAGGAGAGGGGACAATTTGAGTTGGGCCTTCAGGGTGAGGGGAATTTCATTAGCACCCAGAGATGTGGGGAGTTGGGAGGTGTGTAGAGTTGAGAGATGAGTGTGTCCAGAAATGGAGCCAGCGGGAGTGCACACATTTTAGGGCTAGGGAGGGTGCAGCAGCAGGCCTGGAGGGGGTGGATGGTGAGAAAGCCTAATGGTCTGGGATCTGTATGGTAGAGCCGAGGCAGGGGTTGGCACAGGGACAGTTTTGAGGGGAGCAGCCAGTGGTGTCAGGAGAAAGAGCGAAGAGCCTGCCAGCTTCTTGGGGGAAACCCTGGGATAGTCTTTGTACTATTTAGTAACATTAAGTATTTGGTGTCTAAAACATTACCATTGCCAGGTCAGTTGCATTGGGTGTTAGCTGCATCTGTGTAGCAGAGGCTACCTTTGAGACACCACAGGTCTAGAGGGAGGCTTTCAACCTCACTGTGTGTCATTGGGGCTTTGTGGGTGCTTCCCCTCCCCCTGGAGATTTTGTTTTGGGGGCCTGGCCATTGGTACCCAGTGTAGAATTTTAAAAAATATTTTTATTTATTTGGCTGGGTCTTTCTTACGGGATCTGTAGTTGCAGCATGTGAACTCTTAGCTGTGCCATGCAAACTCTTAGTTGTGGTATGTGGAATTTAGTTCCTTGACCAAAGATTGAACCTAGGCCCTTTGCATTGGGAGCACGGAGTCGTAGCCACTGGACCACCAGGGAAGTCCCCGGTGTGGAATTTTTGTAAGTTGTCCAGGCTCTGGAACCCTTGCCCTGGAGTGTGGGGCTCATCTAGGTTGGCGGGTCTCAAAGAGTGATCCAGTGACCCTAGGGTCTCTGAGACCCTTTGGAGAGGTCCGCGAAGTCAAAACCATCTTCATAATCCTGTGAAGACATTCTTGGCCTTCTGTACTCCTGTTCTTTCACGACTGTGCTGTGGATTTTTCCAGAGATCATGTGACATGGCATGATATCCTTCCTCTGACATTTGATAGAGTTGATACAGTTGCCCTCCTGAGGCAAGGGCCATCATACTGTTGACTTCTTGTGTCTTCTTTTGCTCCAGAGATCACCACAAAGAAGAGGAAAATGGGGAAGAACCCAGATGTGGACACAAGCTTCTTGCCTGACCGAGACCGGGAGGTAAAGGCAGCGTGACCCTGGCAGAGGCTTTCAGTCAGGAAGCGGGGGCCATGCATGCCCCCTGAGCAGCCCTGGGCCTCCCCGCTTTGCTCATTTCTCTTCCAGGAGGAGGAGAATCGGCTCCGGGAGGAGCTACGACAAGAGTGGGAAGCCAAGCAGGAGAAGATTAAGAGTGAGAGCTCCTGGAGTGGGAGGCGTGCAGCCCGGGGCGGGGGCCATGCCTGCTTTCTTGTGAACACTACTCTGGCAGTGCCCTGAGCCCCAGGGAGCTGGCAGGGCTCTGGAGGCCATGCAGCAGGTCTGTCTTGTAGGTGAGGAGATTGAGATCACCTTCAGTTACTGGGATGGCTCTGGGCACCGGCGCACAGTCAAGGTAGGCGATGTGAAGCCTGTGCCCCATTTCCCTCGCTCTTGGGCCCAGCCTTCCAGTGGGAAGGAACTGTCAGTCCTGACAAAACCCACAGACCCTTTGGCATGAGTGGCCTGGGGGGAGCAGGGAAGGGGGCAGTGAGTGTTCCGGGGTGCCTGCCTTCTCGAGGGCCCCCTTCTGGGCTTCCATCCTCCTTTCCTAACCCCTTGGTTTCTTGCATGCCTGTTCATACAGATGAAGAAGGGCAACACGATGCAGCAATTCCTGCAGAAAGCACTCGAGATCCTGCGCAAAGATTTCAGCGAACTCAGGTGGGGCTGTGTGGGCGTGTGAGTACATGTGAGCATGTGCACCAGATTCTGCAGCCTCAGCCTGGCACCAGGGATCCCCAAGTGGCAGCTGCTACTTGCGGCGTGCTGGGCACTGCACTCCCAAGAAAGGAGTTCAGGCATCTTTTTCCATCCCTCTCCCCGTGGGGAGCTGGGGTAGGAAGTGCCTTCCGGACTGGGCTGCCTGCTAGCCTCACAGGCCTCCAGCACTGGTGCCTGGTATCCTTGGCCAACAGCTTCCTCATCTTTTCTTCCTCAGATCGGCAGGGGTGGAGCAGCTCATGTACATCAAGGAGGACTTAATCATACCCCATGTTAGTCCCTTCTGTATCCTTGCAGCCCCAGGCGGGGTGGTAGGGAGGGTCTCAGGCTTTGGTGCACCCAGGGAATTCGAGGGGGCCCCTCCTACTCTAGGTGTTTGGCTCGGGTGGGCAGGGTCGGAGCCGGGCTTGCAGGCAGCTAGCTGCGAGACACCAAAATGAGTCATCCACTGTCACTTTCCTGTGCTCGGCTTGTAGCACCACAGCTTCTACGACTTCATCGTCACTAAGGCTAGAGGGAAAAGTGGTGAGTGCGCCTGGCTGCGCCCTCCTCCCTGAGCTTGCCCCTGTTGTAGGGTGGCAGCTGAGAGAGGGGGTTCTGGACCCTTGTCCCTGCAGGGCCCCTCTTCAATTTTGACGTTCACGATGATGTGAGGCTGCTCAGTGACGCCACTGTGGAGAAGGATGAGGTATGCTTGGGGCCTGCCAGGGGAAGGAGGAGGGGGCGGGTATCCAGCAGCCCTGAGCCACAGCATTTGGGCCTCTTCCCGTCCTCAGTCGCATGCAGGCAAGGTGGTGCTGCGGAGCTGGTACGAGAAAAACAAGCACATCTTCCCTGCCAGCCGCTGGGAGCCCTATGACCCTGAGAAGAAGTGGGACAAGTACACGGTATGGAAGCCCTCGAGCGCAGGGTGGAAGCCCAGCTGGGCTGGCAGGCTGGAGGCCCACCCAGCCCCACTCCACTCACCTCTCCTCCTCTGTCCTCTCGTCCCACACCAGATCCGATGACGTGGTGGCAGTGTGGCCCCGGCTCCCTGTGGTACCCTCCTCTGGTACCCAGGACTCCGGGCGCCCGGCTCCCCGCTCCTGAGATGGGAATCAGACCTGCTCAGCCCCTCCTGTGGCGCTGTTGGTTCCTGCCTGTCTTTCATGACACTTGGATCATCGATCACCTGATACGTGTTTTGTCTAAAAACTTTTTTTGATCGAGCTAAAATTCACATACAATGAAATTCACCGTTGTAACCGTGTGAAAGTACACCACACAGGGGTATTGTGTACATTCACAGCATTGTGAATCATCCCTGAAGGAGACCCCACGTCCATAAGCAGCAGCCCCTCACATCTCTATTTCCTGTCTGTTTGGATCTGCTTATTCTGGAAGTTTCAATTAACAGAATTATACAGTATCTCTGCTTTCTGTGTCTTGCAAGAAAGAGTGTGTTTTTTGGGGTTTTGAGGGTGGAAGGAGATTGGGTAGAAACGTGAATCCGTGGAGGCAGGAGGGGGCACTTGTGATTCACTGGGGGCCTAGGCAGGCCCAGCTGTCCCTGTAGCCAGCCTGTCCCCACCACAACCCCTATGTGGGTAGAAAGGCCATTCCTCCCTGGGCTGCCCACTCAGGCCCCTTGGTCTCCTTTGTGTCTCCCAGCGGCCCATTCTGTAAGGGCCATAGCTCTCCTGTGGCTCCCAGCTGTCCTGTGTCCCCATCACAGCATTTCTCTCCAGTGCTGACACAGGAAGGCCACTGTGGGTGCCCTGTGCCCACTGCTTGCCCACCTCACCCTGACAAGCAGCTTCTGTACACACTGCCCTGGAGCTGGCCGCTCTCATCGCCCCCAGGAGGGCAGGCCCTGGCTTGAGGGTGTCATTCGTGCCCCACCTCGGTGGCCCCTGCCAACTCCTAATTCCCCTGGACCCAGCTCCAGGAGGCTGAGGAAGGTAAGCTGACCACCTTCTTCACTTTGCCTGGAAAGGACAGTGGATAGCCCCCAGCCGGTGGTGAACAGCCCAGCTCTGGGTCTGGCCCCACCTCCCAGGCCGATGGGCAGAAATGATGGTAGTGGTGAGCTCTGCCCAGTGCAGTCTCCCTTGCCCTCCTCGTCTGTGGCAGGGCCCTGTCAGCCTTGGCTTGGGGAAGCCTATCTGGCAGCTAGGAGCTGTCACTTGGGCTTCCTCACCCTGTGTCTGGGGCAGGGCCATCTGGGGTCACTTGGAAGAGGGAGGAGGGAAGCGTAGGCCAGAGCACCTGGGGCACAGCGGGGAGGGGTGGGCAGGCCTGGCCTTAAGCCCTGGATGTGGGGGACAACTCTGAGAAAGTCAGTGGGGCCTTTTGGGGCCTCCTCTGGCCTGTGCCAACCCTCTCCTGCCCTCTTTGAGAAGCCATCAGAAGAGTGGCTTCTTGCGGAGAGGGAGCCCTTCAGTAGCTCACCCAGGGCTGGATGGTTTCTGAGGGATGCTTGATGCAACAAAAACCCAACGTGGTCAAATAAATAAAATCAAAAAGAAGACATTTCCCAACAGCCTCTGCCTCCATGCAGCTTGAAGGATTCCTAGTTCTCCGCCCAAGGATTGAACCCACGCTCCCTGTGGTGAAAGCACTGAGTCTTAACCACTGGATCACCAGGGAAGGCATAATTAAGTTTCCAGAGAGTGATAGATTTTTCTCCCTACACCCCTCCCATTTTGTAGCATGATCACTGGGTGAGAATCCTGGCTCCCCAGCTTCACCAACACAGTACTGTCACTCCCGAAGAGTGGGGACACTTATGCAACCTGAAATGGCACATGTGGTTTCTCACTGGGGGATTTTTTTTTCAACTGAGGAAAAATTCACATAACATAAAAATAACCATTAACCATTTAAAAATGCACATTTCAGTGGCACTGAGTACATTTCATAATGTTGTGAAGCCATCACCTCTATCTACTCCCAGAATAATTTTATCACCTCAAAAGGAGAAAAGAGGGGTTAGGGGTTAAAAAAAAAGGAGAGAAGAAATGTCTGTTGTTTTAGCTACTCAGTTTGTGGAACTTTGTTTTGACAGCCACAGGAAACAAACACCCCTTACTTAGACAATGGAGAAAAATGAATTTGACATGGGTTGTAGACCTAAAAGTAAAAGCTAAAACTAAAAAAAGCATATAAATGAAACAAGGGGGAAAATCTTTGTAATCTTGCTCTAGGCAGCTGGGCAAAGTTTTCTTGCACAGGATACAAAAAACAACCATAAAAAGAAAAACTGATATATCAGATTTCACAAAAATGCAAACTTTTGCTCTTTAAAAGATATGAAAATGAAAACACAAGCCAGTAGATTTGAGAAAAGAAAATATTTTTATGACGGTGGTATCCAGAACACATTCACACAGACATACAGAAACTCCTGCAAATCAATAAAAGTTAGACAAACATCCCAATTTCTTTGTTGTGCTGCACAGCATGGCATGTGGGATCTTAGTTCCCTGACCACAGATCGAACCCTGGTGCCCTGCATTGGGAGCATGGAGTCTTAGCCACTGGACCACAAGGGAAGTCCGTGCAAACGGTGTGTAAACACAGCACTTTTACTTTATACCTTCAGTTTTAAGACAAAAGAAACCAAACAACAAAAATCCTGCAAGGAAATTCCAGACCCCTCTTAGTAGGTTTGTTTGTCCTAGGGACAAATACTTGATTCTAAAGTGCTCTCCATGCATTATTGGAAGATCAAACAAATGAGTCAATACATCAGTGGTGTTGAGAGCCAGGTCTCCCAATGCTGAAGGGAGATACAAATATACACTGGGGAAAGGCCAGGAAGTTTTGCTGTGGAATTGGAGTGGGGGGCATCGGTATATATTCAGGATTTTTTAAAATATATATAGCTTTTGTGTAGGGGTTTCCCAGGTGGCCCTAGTAGTAAAGAACCCACCTGCCAATGCAGGAGACGTGGGTTCAATCCCTGGGTTGGCAAGATCCTCTGAAGGAGAGCATGGCAACCCACTACAGTATTCCCTGGAGAATCCCACGGACAGAGGAGCCTGGCTGCCTACAGTCCATATGGTTGCACAGAGTCAGACATGACTGAAGCGACTTAGCACACACAGCACGGGGAACAATTAATAAGATCCTGCATTCCATGTAGTGTGATAAATTAATGGATTACAATCCATCAAATAAAATCCAGATCCACGAGTCCACACAGATAATGTATATATAGATAGATAAACTGGAGTTCTTTCTGAAAGGATGCCATTGAGTAAGAGGGATCATGAAGGGAGAAAAAGCACTGTTTTGTAACCATCATCTTGAGGTTTGGAACTGAGCAACTATGAAAGTGAAAATTGTGTCCGACTCTTTGCGACCCCATAGACTGTAGCCCACTAGGCTCCTCTGTCCATGGACTTCTCCAGGGAAGAATACTGGACTGGGTAGCCTTTCTCTTCTCCAGGGGATCTTCCCCACCCAGGGATCGAACCCAGGTCTCCCACACTGTGGGCAGATTCTTTACCAACTGAACTATCAGGGAAGCCCATTGAGAAACTGGTAGCTACCACCTTAACCAAATGCTTAAAGTTAACATCACAGTGAAGGGACAAAACAATAACATTTGCCTCTTGATAAGAAGCACAGAGAGGGCCTGGTAACCTCCCACCACACACAGCCCGAATCTTGCCCCGAAAAAACATCAGACAAATGCAACCTGAGGACGGTCCACCAAATACCTGGCCTGCCCTCTTCAAAAATTTCCATGTCATGAAAGGCCAAGAAAAGCAGGAGTCTTCCAGATTAAAGGAGGCCAATGGGACATGAGAATGAAATGCCATGTGGGGTTCTAGATTGGATCCTAGATCAGGAAAACAAAACTATAAAGGACATTATGGGGACAATTGGTGAAATTTTAACAAGACCGTAGATAAAATAATATCATCATATCTACATTAACATTTCTGATGTTGAAGAGTTATACTATGGTTATATAAGAGGCTATAATTACTAGAGTACAGTAATTATGCTGTGAGTGAGTGAAAGTCACTCAGTCGTGTCTGACTTTTTGTGACCCCATGGACTATACAGTCCATGGAATTCTCCAGGCCAGAATACTGGAGTGGGTAGCCTTTCCCTTCTCCAGGGGATCTTCCCAACCCAGGGATGGAACCCAGTTCTCCCACATTGCAGACGGATTCTTTATGAGCTGAGCCACCAGGGAAGCCAATTATGCTATAGTTATGAAACACAGAGGGAAGTATTTAGGGGTTAAGGGGTAAGCTGTATGCAACTTAGACATAGTTGAGAAAATATTTTTATTATAATTTTTTCAGAATATCAGCCTCATAGGTTTTTTTTCCTTCTTTTACTTGTTTTTGGCTGTGCTGGGGTCTTTGCTGCTGCACAAGCTTCTCATTGCAGTGGCTTTTCTCTTGTTGTGGAGCATGGGCTCTAGGGTGTGTGGTTTACAGTAGTTGTGGCTTCTGAGCTCTAGAGCACAGGCCCAATAGTTGTGGCACATGGGGCTAGTTGCTCTGAGGTATGTGGGATCTTCCTGGACCAGAGATCAAACCCATGTCTCCTGCATTGGCAGGTGGATTCTTTACCACTGAGCCACCAAGGAAGCCTGAGAAAATGTTACCCGGGTTCGATCCCTGGGTCAGGAAGATCCCCTGGAGAAGGAAATGGCAACCCACTCCAGCACTCTTGCCTGGAGAATCCCATGGAGGGAGGAGCCTGGTAGGCTACAGTCCATGGGGTCACAAAGAGTCAGACACGACTGAGCGACTTCACTTCAATATATGAAATAAAAATATATGCACCCACAAGAGACAAAGAGAATGAGAAAGCAAATGGAACAAAATATGAACTCTTGGTGAATGTGAGTTAAGGGTACATGGGAGCTTTCTGTACATTTCTTATAGCTTTTCCGTAAGTCTGAAATACTCTCAAATTATAAAGTTAAAAAGAAAATGCCCACTTCTATCCAACATTTGATTGGAGAGTGTTCAGTTCAGTTGCTCAGTTGTGTCCGACTCTTTGCGACCCCATGGATTGCAGCACACCAAGCTTCCCTGTCCATTGCCAATTCCCAGAGCTTGCTCAAACTCATGTCCATCGAGTTGGTAATGCCATCCAACCATCTCTTTAGTTTCTCATCTGTTGTCCCCTTCTCCTCCTGCTTTCAATCTTTCCCAGCATCCGGGTCTTTTCCAATGAGTCAGTTCTTCGCATCAGGTGGTCAAAGGATTGGAGCTTCAGCTTCAGCATCAGTCCTTCCAATGAATATTCAGGACTGATTTCCTTTAGGATTGACTGGTTTGATCTCCTTGCAGTCTGAAGGACTCTCAAGAGTCTTTTCCAACACCACAGTTCAAAAGTATCAATTATTTGGCACTCAGACTTCTTTATGGTCAAACTCACACATTTATACATGACTACTGGAAAAACCATACCTTTGACTACATGGACCTTTGTTGGCAAAATAATGTCTCTATTTTTTAATACGCTGTCTAGGTTGGTCATAGCTTTTCTTCCAAAGAGCAAGTGTCTTTGAATTTTATGGCTGCAGTCACCATCTGCAGTGATTTTGGAGCCCAAGAAAATAAAGTCTGTCACTGTGTCCATTGTTTCTCCATCTATTTGCCATGAAGTGATAGGACCAGGTGCCATGATCTTTGATTTTTTGTATGTTGNTACCCGATTGTTGTTCCGTTGGTCGTGTCTGGCTCTCTCCAACCCCATAGACCGCAGCACGCCAGGCTTCCCTGTCCTTCATTGCTCCCAGAATTCGCTCAGATTCATTTCCCTTGAGTCAGCGATGCTATTGCACCATCTCACCCTCTGTTTCCCCCTTCTCCTCCTGCCTTCAGTCTTTCCCAGTATCAGGGTCTTTCCCAGTGAGTCGGCTCTGCACATCAGGGGGCCTGTGTGTTGGAGCTTCAGCATCAGTCCTTCCAATGAATAGTCAGAGGACTTGGCAAATTAAAACCCAGGGCAGCCTGGGAAGCACCCACAGTTCTCTTTGAACTTGAACTTGCAGGAGCGTCTGGCAGCTCCCCAGAGGACGGATTTCCACCCCACCCCGCCCCTCGCCACCCCCAGGCACATATCTGCTCAAGATGAGAAGTTGGGGCCTGCAGTTTGGCCCTGGCAGGAAGAGAATGTCAGTAGTTAAATACAATAGGTTTCATTTTAGAGTGTGGAGGGACCTCAGGAAACATCAGGATGCCAGAGCCCAGCTGAGCAGATGAGGAGGCTGTGGCCCCAGGGCACGGGGCTGCCTCTCACACTATAGTCACTCCCTGTTCCTGCCGCTGCTTTTAAATTCCCCTGTGTCCATCTGGACGCTTGCAGAGTGCATCTGTAGTGATGCAACCGTTGGGGGAATGGCATCGCTTATAAAGATTAAGGGTGTTATGCGCCCCCCTTTTATGGGAAATTTGGGGTTGGAATTTTGCAGGGATGGGGTAGGTAAAGGTGCTGAAAGGGCGACAGGGGTGTGTGTGTGTGTGTCTGTGTGTGTGGCCTCGGGGTGAAGACCAAGGCAAGCCTGGCACTGCTCCTGGGGGTCCCCAGGCTCGTCTCCCCAGAGTCTCAGCCGTGTTTGCCAACCCTGCCTCGCCTCTTTGCCAGCTACCATCTGGCTTTGGAGGGGGCTGCGTGCACCCCTGCCCTGGGCATCCATCTGGTTGTGCCTGGGCAGAGCCTGATTTCTGTCTGTCTCTGTGCATTGCTGCGGGGGCCGGCACCACTCGGCTTTTGTGTGGCAGCCTATAGACCAGATCGAAGGCTCCTGGTCAGCTGGAAGACAGAGGCCCTTGGGGCAAGGAGGCAGCTGGGGTGCAGAGGGCGGATTGGTGTCCCTGGGTGCTGTTTGGGCTCAGGCTTTGATGCCTCAGACCGCTGATGTCCTGACATCCCAACATCCCATTTGCGGTCATTTTACCCCTCCCTTGTCTCCTCTCCGCCCTGCCCCGACTAGGGTGCGAGGCGGCTCTGTGGCCTTGAATGGCCCGTGGTTGGGTTGCGCCTGTGTGTGGCTGGCCACCCTGCTGTTCAGCTTCTCCTTCCTGGAGGGCCTCCCACCCTGCCTCTCCCAGCATCTGGCGCTGAGGCCCACTTGGGTGTGGCTCAGCTGAGGCGAGGCCTCCCGGCTGCTTGCCAGCAGTGGGTGGGGGGTGATTGATGGCCTCCAAGCCTGCTTGCGCTTGTAGCTCCCTCGTGCACCCTGGTGGATGCCCCTCCTCTCTCCCAGCTGGGGCTGCCATCTGGGGCCCTGGTGTGGTGGCAGGTGATCGGCCTCCACCCTCTGGGCCATGGTTCTGGGCCGGCCGGAGGCCCAAAGTCAGGCCAGGGGGTGGGCCTCTGACTGGCCCCTACTGTCTCTCCCCAGGTCCACCCACCCCGGGACAGCCGCCAGCCATGCCCACCATCTTCATCCTGCTGTTCCTCCTGGCCGCCAGGCAGGCCCTGGGCAGCCATGGGCCCTTCCCTGTTTTCTCGGTGACGGACACCTCACTCACCCACCTGGCTGTGCACCGGGTGACCGGGGAGGTGTTTGTGGGTGCCGTGAACCACATCTTCAAGCTGGCGCCCAATCTGACCGAGCTGCGGGTCCATGTCACGGGGCCCGTTGAGGACAACTCCCGCTGCTACCCGCCCCCCAGCATGCGCGTGTGTGCCCACCGGCTGGCGCCCGTGGACAATGTGAACAAGCTGCTGCTCATAGACTACACGGCCCGCCGCCTGGTGGCCTGCGGCAGCATCTGGCAAGGTATCTGCCAGTTCTTGCGGCTGGATGACCTCTTCAAGCTGGGTGAACCCCACCACCGCAAGGAGCACTACCTGTCGGGGGCCCAGGAGCCAGACTCCATGGCTGGCGTCATCGTGGAGCAGGGCCAGGGGCCCAGCAAGCTGTTTGTAGGCACGGCTGTGGACGGCAAGTCTGAGTACTTTCCCACCCTGAGCTCCCGAAAGCTCATCCGGGACGAGGACGGTGTAGACATGTTCAGTCTGGTGGGTGAGCCCCCCCTGGCTGTCAGGTGGCCCCTGCCCTCCCCTCCATTCGCCCCCCTCTGGAGAGCCAGGCCCTGCGCCCTCCTGCCTTCATGTGTCCTGCCTCTGCCCCCAGAAGAGACAGGATTGGTCCCAGATGGGACAAGCTGCTGAGGATGGCAGGGTGGGCCAGGTCATGGCTTGCCCTCTGGAGTCTTTCTGGCCTGAGGTCCTGTGCATGTATGGGCAGGGGGTTGTGATGGAAGCCCCTTGGGGACCCTGTTGTGGGATCGAGGCCAGGGCGAGTGGCAGGGGCCACGGATGGGGAGGCCACGAGTGGACACTGGCCTTGTCCCAGGCTCTCTCCCCGGCCTGTTCCGTAGGTATACCAGGACGAGTTCGTCTCCTCGCAGATCAAGATCCCCTCGGACACACTGTCCCTGTACCCGGCCTTTGACATCTACTATGTCTATGGCTTTGTGAGCGCCTCCTTTGTGTACTTCCTGACGCTGCAGCTGGACACCCAACAGACACTGCTGGACACAGCGGGCGAGAAGTTCTTCACGTCCAAGATTGTGCGCATGTGCTCAGGAGACTCTGAGTTCTACTCATATGTGGAGTTTCCCATCGGCTGCTCATGGCGTGGTGTGGAGTACCGCCTGGTGCAGAGCGCCCATCTGGCCAAACCTGGCCTGCTGTTGGCCCAGGCCCTGGGTGTGCCAGCCGACGAGGACGTCCTCTTCACCGTCTTCTCTCAGGGCCAGAAGAACCGGGCCAGCCCACCGCGGCAGACCATCCTCTGCCTCTTTACCCTCAGCAACATCAATGCACACATCCGGCGTCGCATCCAGTCCTGCTACCGTGGGGAGGGCACGCTGGCCCTGCCCTGGCTTCTGAACAAGGAGCTGCCCTGTATCAACACTGTGAGCCCCTGCCCACCCCCTACACCCCTCTGCCAGACCCTCTGCCCCTTCCCAGGTCTGCGGGGCCATCCCCAGTGGTCACACAGCAGCCAGTATATCTCGGGAGTGATAGCTTAGCCCAGAATCCCTCACCCTCTGTGATCCCTTCCCTGCCTTTGCAGCTTCTCTTTCCTTGCCAGCCTGCCTCCCTGCCAGTCCTCTGGGTGGGCACACTCTGTTTGTGGACCACTCCTTTCCACTTCCTGCCCCTCTGTCCCCAGCTGGCTCCTCCAGCTCTATCTTGTGGGTGCCCCCTCACATTCTGAGTCAGTGGCAGCCTCCCAGGCCTTGCTGTCTACTCCCTACTCCTGCCTGCTCACCTTCCTCCAGCTCCTTTCTCATCCCCCCATTTCCTGTGGGGTCCCGGTCCCGGGACTAATGGTTGGTTGGTCTTGGCTAGCAAGGAATGAGTTCTGGGTCCTCTTCCCTGCCACAATGTGGGATCTCGTGGCCGACGTCCAGTGAGTGCCTGTGAGCTGACCTGCATGCACCCTTCCTGTTTCACCAGCCCATGCAGATAAATGGAAACTTTTGTGGGCTGGTGTTGAACCAGCCACTGGGTGGACTGCACGTGATCGAGGGGCTGCCCCTGCTAGCTGACAGTACCGATGGTATGACCAGCGTGGCCGCCTACACCTACCAGCAGCACTCTGTGGTCTTCATTGGCACTCGCGGTGGCAGTCTCAAGAAGGTGGGCACCAGCCTGTGGGCATCAAGGCAGGCTGAGATGCAGAACGAGGGGTGGGGACAAGACTGTGCAGGCAAGCCTTGTGTGCCCCTGCGCCACTCACGCTCACCAGTGCCACTGCCTGCTCTGCCTGAACCACTGGCTTCCTGTGGCAGACCCAGGCCTCTGTCCTTATCTCTGGGCTTCCCTGCCAGGAGAGCAGGAGCCATTATTGCTGGGTCCTCCTTGAATGAAAAAGGAAAGGAAAGTTAGTTGCATGGTTGGGTCCAACTCTGCAATTTCACAGACTGTAGCCCACCAGTTCCTCTGTCCATGGAATTCTCCAGACAAGAGTACTAGAGTGGGTTGCTGTTCCCTTCTCCAGGGGATCTTCCTGACCTAGGGATCAAAACTGGGTCTCCTGCATTGCAGGCAGATTCTTTACCCACTGAGCTACTAGGGAAGCCTCCTTGAATGAATGAGGGAACAAATGTGAACATGACTGCTTTTGCCATCTTGTCCCCTCATAGGCCCAGGGGTTGCTTCCTTTTCAGGGCTGGGAGGTCTGAGGTTTTCTAAAGGGGCAAAGAGTCAGACCAACTACCAACTTCTTGTGCTCACCTGGGAGATGCGGGCTGTTCCTAGGAGGTCTGGAGTGGCCAGGGAACTCTTGGGGGCCTAGTCTACTCCCCTCCAGGTCGTTTTTTTGCATTTCTCACAGCTTTATTGGGTTATAACTCTCACGTCGCACTCCCACCCTCATATAAAGCACCTCTGTGATTTTGGTACATTTGCAGAGTTACACTGGCATGAACACTCCTTCATTCCAGGGCATTGCCATCATCCCGAAAATCCCTTCCCCTATAAATCTCATCTTTTTCCCATGCCTAAACTCTACAGTTACAGTTCAGTCGCTCAGTCGTGTCTGACTCTTTGTGACCCCATGGACTGTAGCATGCCAGGCCTCCCTGTCCATCACCAACTCCTAGAGTTTACTCAAACTCATGTCTGTTGAGTCGGTGATGCCATCCAACCATCTCATCCTCTGTCATCCCCTTCTCCTTCCACCTTCAATCTTTCCCAGCACCAGGGTCTTTTCCAATGAGTCAGTTCTTCCCATCAGGTGGCAGAAGGATTGGAGTTTCAGCTTCAGTATCAGTCATCTCAATGAATATTCAGGACTGATTTCCTTTAGGATGGACTGGTTTGATCTCTTTTCAGTCCAAGGGACTCTCAAGAGTCTTCAACACCACAGCTCAAAAGCATTAATTCTTTGGGTCTCAGCTTTCTTTATGGTCCAACTCTCACATCCATACATGACTACTGGAAAAACCATAGCTTTGACTAGACGGACTTTTGTTGGCAAAGTAACTTCTCTGCTTTTTAATACGCTGTCTAGGTTGGTCATAGCTTTTCTTCCAAGGAGCAAGCATCTTAATTTCATGGCTGCAGTCACCATCTGCAGTGATTTTAGAGCCTAAGAAAGTCTGTCACTGTTTCCAATGTTTCCCCATCTATTTGCCATGAAGTGATGGGACCAGGTGCCATGATCTTCATTTTTTGAATATTGAGATCTAAGCCAGCCTTTTCACTCTCCTCTTTCACTTTCATCAAGAGGCTCTTTAGTTCTTTGCTTTCTGCCATAAGTGTGGTCATCTCTCTCTGCCCTGTGAGCCTTTTTGGACCAGCTGTGACACCCCCAAGAGCCTCCAGGGGGCAGCATTGGTCTCATCCTTCCCCCGCTGTCTATAATGGGACAAGGCTGGGCTCCTGGCTGCAGAAGAGCCTGCCCAGGTATGTGGGCTGCTGCTGTGGCGTCAGGTGGCTGGTCTTGTGGCCCAGGTGCGAGTTGACAGCTCTCTGGAGGCTCACCTGTACGAGACGGTCCCTGTGGTGGATGGCAGCCCCATACTCCGCGACCTGCTCTTCAGCCCTGACCACCGGCACATCTACCTGCTGAGTGAGAAGCAGGTGGGCCCGGGGCAAGTGGCAGGGTGGGCTGGGGGCAGGGCCTGGCACATGCTAACTCGGCTGTGCCCAGGTGAGCCAGCTCCCAGTGGAGACCTGCGAGCAATACCTGAGCTGCGCGGCCTGCTTGGGCTCGGGGGACCCGCACTGTGGCTGGTGCGTGCTGCAGCACAGGTGAGGACCTGCCCAGCTCTGCCTGTGGCTGGGGGCCGTGGTGCCTGCCCTATCCCATGTGCCCACCCTACCAGCTGTGCCCTTGTAGCCTCCCTCTTCCTCCCTTCTGACTTTCTCCCACTAATGAGCAGAACCTCTGGCCCGAGTGATGTCTCTTGGGCCCTCGGGGATGAGGCTGAGGCATGTGGTTGTCTGGCACCATAGGCTGGGCCGGCTGCCCCCTCGTCACCCCTTCCTGACCCCCAGGGCAGCTGTGGGATGGGCCTGGCCTGACCTCACACAGGTGCTGCCGCCAAGGGGCCTGTCCAGGTGCTGTGGCCCCGTATGGCTTCGCTGAGGCACTCAGCAAGTGTGTCCAGGTGCACATCTGGCCCAACAACGTGTCGGTGACGTCACCCGGGGTGCAGGTGAGGGGCATGGTGGGGACATGGCAGGGGCGTGGCACCCATGTGCTGCAGTGGACCCTCCTCCAAGCCCTCGGCTTCCCGCAGCTGACCGTGGCCATGAGCAATGTGCCAGACCTCAGTGCGGGCGTGAGCTGTGCCTTCGAGGAGGTGACCCAGAGCGAGGCTGTCCTGCTGCCCTCTGGGGAGTTACGCTGCTACTCGCCTTCCCTCCAGGAGCTCCGGGCTCTCACCCGGGGGCACGGTCAGTGGATGGGGCTGCGGGGGGCGGGGGATGCTGTCTGTCCATGGCTCACACGGGGTGCTGTGGGCTCACTGCAGAGGCCACCCGCACTGTGCGGCTACAGCTGCTCTCCAAGGAGACCGGTGTGAGGTTTGCTGGGGCCGACTTCGTCTTCTACAACTGTAGCGTCCTCCAGTCGTGAGTAGTAGCTGGCCTGCCCCCGGTCCCCAAGTCTCTGTGGCTCGCTGTGACGTGGGCACTTTTTTCCTTTTGCTTCCCGTGTGGCCCACGTGAGGGACAGTGAAGGGCCTGGTTTGGTCTCCTCCATGATTTCTGAAGCCTCTCCCCTCCAGGTGCATGTCCTGCGTCAGCAGCCCTTACCCCTGCCAGTGGTGTAAGTACCGCCACGTGTGTACCAGCCAGCCCCATGACTGTTCCTTCCAGGAGGGCAGGGTGCGCAACCCTGAGGTGAGGCGGGCATTGCGCATGAGGGGGCCGGGCTCCCTGCAGGCTGGCCCCTGGCTTTGCTGCCCTCCATCTTGGGGTTTTCTTAGAGCCTCCTCAACGTGGGGGTTCTCCCCTCAGGGCTGCCCTGAGATCCTGCCCAGCGGGGACCTCCTGATCCCAGTAGGCGTTGTGCAGCCCCTCACCCTGCGGGCCAAGAACCTGCCGCAGCCTCAGTCGGGGCAGAAGAACTACGAGTGCGTGGTCCGGGTGCAGGGCCGGCATCAGCGGGTGCCCGCCGTGCGCTTCAACAGCAGCAGCGTGCAGTGCCAGAACGCCTCGGTGAGGCCCACCTGCCTGTCTCAGGGGTCTGGGCTGTGCCCAGCAGACTCTTCGGAAAGCCTCAGCTCATCCTGGCAGAGGACCTTCTGAGTCTCCTAATGGGGATTCCTGAGCTAGGGTTGGGTGGTGGTCTGCACACCTTCACGAGCGTCACACAGGTCCTTCTCCCCCAGTATTCTTATGAAGGTGATGAGTACGGTGACACTGAGCTGGACTTCTCTGTGGTCTGGGATGGCGATTTCCCCATCGACAAGCCTGCTACCTTCCGAGGTGAGCTGCGGGATGGGGCTGAGGACCTCACTTCCTGGGGCAGCATAGGTACGAGCTGGGGCCGGGGTCCCACAGGGGGACCCTTTGTCAGGGCCCATAACTGCTCCCCAGCGATGCCCTCTGTGCCCACAGCCCTCTTGTACAAGTGCTGGGCGCAGCGGCCCAGCTGTGGCCTCTGCCTCAAGGCTGACCCCCGCTTCAACTGTGGCTGGTGCATCTCGGAGCACAGGTGCCAGCTGCGGGCCCACTGCCCAGCCCCCAAGACAAACTGGATGCACCCGAACCAGAAGGGCGCTCGCTGCAGCCATCCTCGCATTGCCCAGGTCGGTCTCCCCTCCACCCACTGCCCTCTGGGCACCCACCAACTCAGCTTACCCTCCTGCCTCCCATCCTGCTCTGCAGATCCACCCAGTCATGGGGCCCAAGGAGGGGGGCACCTGGATCACCATCGTGGGTGAGAACCTGGGCCTCACCTCCCGAGAGGTGGGCCTGCGGGTGGCTGGCGTGCGCTGCAACTCCATCCCTGCTGAGTATATCAGTGCTGAGAGGTGAGTGCAGCCCAGCCGGCGGACACCAGGCCTCATCCCCTGTTGGGGGCTTGCCTCCAGGGCCTGACCTTCTTGGACCCTGCCCTCAGGATCGTCTGTGAGATGGAAGAGTCACTGGTACCCAGCCCTCCACCGGGGCCTGCAGAGCTCTGTGTTGGCGACTGTTCGGCTGACTTCCGCACGCAGTCTGAGCAGCTTTACACCTTTGTGGTGAGTGGGCTGCCTACCTGTTTCCTCTCCCATCGCTTCCTGGGGGTAGCATGCAGCCTGGCCCCCCCTGCCTCGCCCTGCCCCTTAGGACATCTTTTCCCGTAGACACCTACGTTTGACCGTGTGAGTCCCAGTCGGGGCCCGGCCTCTGGGGGCACGCGGCTCACCATCTCTGGAAGGGCTCTGGACGCCGGCAGCAGGATCATGGTGATCGTGAGAGATGGCGAGTGCCAGTTCGTCCGGTGGGTTGTTTGGGAGCTGGGGCCTCAGGCCGGCAGACTGTGGGCAGCCCTGGGCCACTCTCTCCAAGTCCTCACTTGCTGATGCAGGAGGGATGCTGAAGCCATCGTGTGCATCTCGCCTGTCTCCACCCTGGGCCCGAGCCAAGCCCCCATCATGCTGGCCATTGACCGTGCCAACATCTCCAGTCCCGGTGTTGTCTACACTTACACCCAGGACCCCACTGTCACACGCCTTGAGCCCACGTGGAGCATCATCAAGTAAGAGGGGATGCTGGAGACCAGGTCTCTGAGCACCTGGCATCAAGTTCCACCCCCTCTGAGCCTGAGCCCTCCTCAGCAGAGGGGAGCCTGGTTCCACCATGACCACACGGCACTTGGCATCCTGGGTGACCCAGGGTTAGGGAGGCTCTAGGGCCACTGGGTTGGGAAGATCCCCTGGAGAAGGGAAAGGCTACCCACTCCAGTATTCTGGCCTAGAGAATTCCATGGACTATATAGTCCATGGGGTCACAAAGAGTCAGACACGACTGAGTGACTTTCAGTTCACTTCTACTTCCAATGGGGAAAGCAGAGAGAGGACCATGCTCGGGGCAGTTGGGGAGGAGCCCTGAAGTTCCTCACTCCTGTCCCTAGTGGAAGCACTGCCATCACTGTGAGTGGGACCCACTTGCTGACGGTCCAGGAGCCCCGGGTCCGGGCCAAGTACCGAGGCATCGAGACCACCAACGTGAGTGCCAGCTGCACACCCCCGTCTCACCCCTGCCACCTTGCCCACTGTGGCTTCAAGTGCTGGACTGCTTGCCTTTATCCTCGCAGACATGTCAGGTGATCAATGACACTGCCATGCTGTGTAAAGCCCCTGGCATCTTCCTGGGGCAGCCCCAGCCACAGGCCCAGGGTGAACACCCAGATGAATTTGGCTTCCTGCTGGACCACGTGCAGACCGCCCGCTCCCTCAACCGGTCCTCCTTCACCTACTACCCTGACCCCAGCTTTGAGCCTCTTGGGCCCTCTGGGGTCCTGGACATCAAACCGGGCTCCCATGTAGTGCTAAAGGTGCGGCTGGGGCAGGAGCAAAGGGCAGGAGGGCTGGGGTAGGGGGGAGCCCTGGCTGACTGGGGTGTCTGTGTGCAGGGCAAGAATCTGATCCCCGCGGCAGCTGGCAGCTCCCGCCTCAACTACACTGTGCTGATAGGGGGCCAGCCATGTGCGCTCACCGTCTCCGACACGCAACTCCTCTGCGACTCCCCCAGCCAGACGGGCCGGCAGCCCGTCATGGTGGGTATGGGGCAGGGAGGCAGCCAGGCAGCCTGGGGCAGGTGTGGGGCTCACCTCATTGTGTGCCTGTCTCCGCAGGTGCTGGTGGGCGGTCTGGAGTTCTGGCTGGGCACCCTGCACATCACAGCCGAGCGCGCGCTGACCCTGCCGGCCATGGTGGGGCTGGCGGTAGGGGGCAGCCTCCTGCTGCTGGCCATCACTGCCGTGCTGGTTGCCTACAAACGTAAGACTCAGGATGCCGACCGCACGCTAAAGCGGCTCCAGCTCCAGATGGACAATTTGGAGTCCCGGGTGGCCCTGGAGTGCAAGGAAGGTGCCTGTGTGGAGGTGGGGTGTGGGGTAGGCCGCAGGGCTCCCCGCTCCTGCCCTGCTCACTCTGCCCCACTGGCCCTCCCCAGCCTTCGCTGAGCTGCAGACAGACATCAATGAGTTGACGAATCACATGGACGGTGTGCAGATCCCTTTCCTAGACTACCGGACCTACGCCGTGCGGGTGCTCTTCCCAGGGATTGAGGCCCACCCGGTGCTTAAGGAGCTGGATGTGAGT
>SJYV01036143.1:29353-65484 GCA_006410875.1 Neotragus pygmaeus | reverse complement strand
AACAGAGGATGAGATGGTTGGATGGCATCACCAACACGATGGACATGAGTTTGAGTAAGCTCCAGGAGTTGGTGATGGACAGGGAGGCCTGGCATGAGGCCATCCATGGGGTTGCAAAGAGTTGGACATGACTGAGTGACTGAACTGAAAGCAACCAGATATTTACCTCTTTGTGCCTCAATTCCCTCATCTATAAAACTAAGGTGTTGGGCTAGATGACTAATATTATTTACCTTTTCAATACTGTGAGCTCTTTCGTCATTCCTGGATTCGACTTTTTCAATACAATGGGATCACTCAGGTTCAGTCTCCAGGTAGTTAAACTGAAAAAATTGAAGGTCTGTCTTCTCTATCATTCATGTCTGATCTGAAGTCTTGAATGAACACTATTCTATCATCCATTGTAGTTTCCAGCAGTTTCTATGGGGAAATAAGTTTCTATTTATTTAAGCAATCTAATTCCATAAGTGAGGAAGGAGGCTGCTAAAAAACAAAAGAGAAATATTTTGATGAGTTTTTTAAAATGTCTACTTAAAAAAATTTTTTTTTCTTAATTGGAGTATAGTTCTTTTACAATGTGGTGTTAGTTTCCGCTGTACAGCAAAGTGACTCAGCACTATGTATACATGTATCCCCGCTTTTGGATTTCCTTCCCATTTAGGTCATCAGAGAGCTCTGAGTAGAGAGAGTTCCCAATGCTGTACAGTAGGGTCTCATTAGTTATCCATTTTTATACACAGATGCATTTGACTTAAGTTGTAAAGTCCTAACGGTAAACCTATTTTATAGCATTTAGTATATGCTAGACACTGTTCTAAGTGGTTTCATTCATTAATGCATTTAATCCTCTACCCTAGCCAGTAGCACTGCTGCTGTTATCATTTTCCTATTGGAGATACAGAAGCTAGAATAGCTTGTCCAAGGTCACAGAGTTATTTAATATAAAAGAGAGAGCCAGGGTGTGGAGCCCTCTCATCCTGGGTGGAGTTTATGCTCCTAACCCCCATGCTGTGTTGCTTCAGCAGAGTAGAGGTAGCCTTTCGTGGACGCTGACAGCTGTGTCATTCTACAAAAGGAAAAGAATCTTTCATGCAGCTATGTGAACTCCACACTTGAAGGAGGATAAACAGAAGTCTCGGTGTAGAGACCTTTAGATGACTGAAATGCCTATCCCAAGGTCCTAAAATGAGTTGGCCATGAAGCCAAGGAACCCATCATCATTTCGTTTCCAACCCCAACCTCTTGTTCACTGCTGGCGTATTCTTGCAGTCGACATCGTGGAGAAAAATGAATCTCTTTTAAGAGTTTCTTTCTTAGAGCTTGTCATGCTACAGAATTCTTTAATGTTTGGAGCTCACGATAATATGTAGTCTTTGCTAGAACTCCCGTGGTTTGACACCAGCCTCTCCTCGAGATTGTGGCAGCTTTTGTTTTCCTAAAAAGCTGGCCGCTCTCAAAATTTAGGCTTGAGAGAATAGAAGTGACTTTGGTTTGGCTCCAACAAAGCAGTCAAGTGTAACTAATACTGTGTTATTAGCATGGGGTGAAATTTCCAACTTTCCGTATCTTGACGAAACATAGACAATAAAAATTGCGCGGTGACTTTTTCTAACCTTTCTAACCTGTATTTTACTCCCCAAGACCACGATCCACTTTGCATTCTCAGACAATAAGCCAAGGAGCTTGAAACTGTGCCCCTCATGGAGAAGGATGGCTCCCCCTAAACAGCCACACTTGGCAAATTGAAGTCTCAAGAAGTCTTAAAAATTTCCAGGTACTGAAATGTCCTCCTTAATGACAGATTGAAATAGTTGTCAATGCTCCGATGAAGTGAGAATCCTTCATTAAGAGGTTTTGACAAAATCGAAGGAGCTGAGCTGGTCAAGTCCCCAAGTGTGCTAAGAAAACATTTCCTGCACCCCCGTGGATATTTAATTAATCTAATTGTTTTGAGATGTTCTATTTAAAAATACAGTAGGAATAAAACAATACAATGTATTAAAATCACAGTGGTCTTAGTCAAGGCCCATTAACATTCCAAGTATAGAAATCTATACACATATCTTTATTGAGGTTCGTCTAGCATTTCTTTCCTTTAGGCATTTTGGAAGGCTTAGAATATGGTGGATGACTTTGAAATGCACTTTGTAGCTGTTGGGAATTAAGTGGTAGGGATAGTGTGGTGTTTTTTTTTTGCATTACATAAGAAAAAAAGAATGCAGTTGACTGCTGCTTCAAATTTATTCTTTGGTGGAAAAAGAGAGCTATGGGAAGATTCAGAGCCAGTTCACAATCTAATAATGAAGTCATCTTGGAAATGATCTCTTCCTTGGGTTCTTTCTTTTTCTTTTAACTATTTATGTATTTATGCACGCTGCATGGAAACTTCTAGTTCTGGCTTACAGTATCTAGTTCCCTGACCTGGGATGGAACCCGGGCTCCCTGTATTGGGCTTGTGGAGTCTTAGCCACTGGAAGGGAAGTCCTTCTTGGGTTTTTCGGGACTCTTCTTCCCTCCCATATCCCAGCCTGGTGTTCAGTCCAGGATGCTTTCTTCCCCTGAAATTCTGATATGGTTCTGACATCAGCTGGCTTTTCCTAATTGTAGACACTTTTTTTTTTGCCAGAGAGGAAAACATGTATTGGGGTATGAGGAATACTGTCCTCTGAGAAGGTGGTAAGGCTGATTCTTGGTGGGGAGGTAGGGTGTAGACTAGAAAAGTTAAACAGTATTAAAAATTGGGAAACACAAATCGCTAGTTCAGCCAACTCAAGACTTTGAGAAAAATAGTTAAACCCACTGAATACCATTTTAAAAAATCACTTGGAAATGGGGGCATTGGCTTGTTATTAATTCTCAAACTTCTTTTAGCCTCAGGCCTCATTATTCAAAGGAAAACATTTATGTATGTTTAATAAGAGTGAGGGCTTCCCAGGTGGCGCTAGTGGTAAAGAACCTGTCTGCCAATGTAGGAGGCATAAGAGAGACAGGTTCCATCCTTGGGTCAGGAAGATCCCCTGGAGGAGGGCATGGCAACCCACTCCAGTGTTCTTGCCTGGAGAACCCCATGGNCTGTCTGCCAATGTAGGAGGCATAAGAGAGACAGGTTCCATCCTTGGGTCAGGAAGATCCCCTGGAGGAGGGCATGGCAACCCACTCCAGTGTTCTTGCCTGGAGAACCCCATGGACAGAGGAACCTGGTGGGCTACAGTCCATAGGGTCACAAAAAGTCAGACATGATGGAAGTGACTTAGCAGCAGCAGCAATAAAAGAGAATCAAAGATAGAATTTCTCAGTATGAATGGAGCAAGTCTGAGCTCTATTCATCCCCTGGGCTTTCCCTGCAAGGATGCCCTTACTTGGCCTCATTTAGCCCCAGGAAGGTTCCAAGGAACATGATTTGATAACTGGGCCAGATGCACATTGAGGATGTTATAAGGTTCTTCCCAGCGGAGGATACAAATGGAAAGTGAAGATGCTTCCTTACACATGTAGACATGTGGTCTGTTACACACATACACAAATGTAAAGAATATTAAATAATTAGAGGACAATTAAGAGATACACCGTGAATTACTCACCAAAGAGAATTCTCTTAGCTTTACTTTTTCCCTAGTGAGACTTTTTGTGATCATGTATTTAGAATAGTGAGTCTTAACCTTTTTGGTATCTGACCCATTTGAGAAACTGGTGAAAAATGCACGTAACAACCACAACATTTTGAAAGTGATTTCAAAGTCTTCCAGATGCCCAAAGTTCAACCACTGGTTGTGGAGCAAGAATTCCACCTCAGAGTTCTCCCACAAATGTAGTTGCTAAGCTTAGATTCACCCAAAGGCATTCATGGTTGACCCTACCAGATGTACTTGCATTTTTATT
Organism: Neotragus pygmaeus; assembly: GCA_006410875.1. Classification (NCBI taxonomy): domain Eukaryota; kingdom Metazoa; phylum Chordata; class Mammalia; order Artiodactyla; family Bovidae; genus Neotragus; species Neotragus pygmaeus. The sequence goes on along the minus strand of SJYV01036143.1, from coordinate 61,605 downwards.
CAGGACTTCTGAAGATGATATAACTCAAAGGTATGACTCTGATGCTGGGAATTTAGAGACCCATTGGCTGGCCAGTAAGGGGTTCTTTTTAGCAGTCTTAGGAAAAGTAGATAAATTTTTTTTTGCAAGAACACAAGCATTATTAGTTTTACTGACTTTCAAATGCCGGCAAGATCCTTGTTTTAAATGTGGCATCCTTACTGCAGGAAAAGGAGTCTGTATTTAGTTCCTCCTGCTCTGCTGTGGTAGAATTGTCTCCAAAGATGGCGGCTGAAAGCTCCTACCTATGAACATGCGTGCTGCTCCTCCACCAATAGTTAAAATCTATTTCCTCTTCCTTCTGATCCCGTCTGACTTTGACTTGGTTTGACCAACAGACTGTGGCAAGAGTGACACTGGATCAGATATGGGCCTCACTTTTAAGACGTCTGTCAGCTTCCACCTTGGTTCCAGTTCCTCTCCATGCTCCTGCTGCTAATGAAAGAAGCTTAGACTCAGCTAGTCGATGAGAAGTCACAGGACAGAGGTTCTGGGAGATGAGAGGCCGTCTTGGATGATCTAGCTTCAGCTGAGCATCTAGCTTCAGCTGAGCTTCCAGCTGGATGGCCCCACATGTCCAGGAGCAGAAGAACTGCCCAGCTGAGCTCAGCCTGCCTACAGACTTCTGAGAAATAACGAATTGCTGTTTTAAGCCGTTAGGCTTGTTATATGACAATAAATTACTGAAACATTATTCCTCAGGCATTTATAGGCAAAATCTTAGCTTTCCCACATGCAACTCAAAATCCTGGAGTTATTTCTTAATTTTGAGCTATTTCATCACTACTTCTTGTTTAATATAATTTATTGCTTCCACGCTGAGTTCTCAGAATCACACAGAAAACTCATATATCACCAGCTGACCGATGAGAACCATCTGTGTCTGAGCGTTCACTTGAGGACTGCCTGACCTTTCTGAAGAGATTCTAGGACTGGAAAGATTGAGTCCATGTGACTTTCAGCTTTATGGTAATCATGTAAATCATTAATTCATTGCCTTTCCCTTACTTCAGATACCTGGTACACGTCGCCACCCCCACGCCCACCACCACGATAAGTGATCCACAGTGAAAACACAAATGGCTTCACGGTAAGGGGGTAGTCTAGTTTGCACATTTAAAAATTTCCAATAATGTATTGGTTATTTTGTTTTCGAAATGATCCTGTTTGGAGTATGTCACCACAGTGACCGTAAAATGGCTGAGTAAAAACAAAGCAAAGTAAAACAATGGAGGCAATAACTCAGAGGGCACTGCACGCCTACGAGGGTGTGCTAACAGCCAGAGAGTGTTCTTTTTTGTTTTTTGTTTTTTCATTTGGCCTGGTTCTGTCCACCAGTGATTAGGCTAAAGGCCTGGTGCTGATGGGTAGAGGCAGCAATGAAATCATCCATGAGTAGCTTTTCCTTGTGGGCATGGTGTGATTTATGTGTGTGTAGCTCCGACATAACCTCCTCCACCCCAACCCACCTATCAAGTTATAGAAGTTTTTCAGAGCAAACAACACAGAAGAATATGTGTTGGGGCAGAGTTTAGAGCAGTTGTAGCACAAAATGATCATCATTGATTGATTTTACCTGAAAATGAAGTTCCTGTTGTTGGGATGTGTGTGTGTTTATGTATTATATACGTGTGTGTGTATGTGTGGTATCATGCTTGTGTAAGGAACATAAAGCCGTAGTTTTACACAAGCAACTTTTGGGTAAGACAGAAAGAGGAAGGAGTTGTTTATTGAAGGGAGGAGGGAGACAGATGCAGGGTGGGAAAGTACAGTGCCGGTGTCAGCCGCTTCGTCACGTCTAGCTTTTTGCAACCCCGTGGACTGTAGCCTGCTAAGCTCCTCTGTCCATAGAGTTCTCCAGACAGGAATACCGGAATGGGTTGTCATTCCCTTCTGCAGGGCATCTTCCTGACGCAAGGATCGGCCCTGAGTCTCCTGCACTGCCGGTGGATTCTTCACTGTGAGCCACCAAGTGTAGGGTAGGCAGCTGGAAAGATATGTGTCCTCATCCACTCTGTGGGTCAAAGCCCCATTGTAGAAAGGTGTTCTGGACAGCTGGGAGGAGGTCATGTGTAAGTAAACAACAACTGCAAGCAAATGAACAAAAGCCCAAATGGTTTTACTTAAGGGATTTCGACTGCTGCTGCTAAGTTGCTTCAGTCGTGTCCGACTCTGTGCAACCCCATGGACCGCAGCCTACCAGGTTCCTCTGTCCATGGGATTTTCCAGGCAAGAGTACTGGAGTGGGTTTCCATTACCTTCTCCACTTAAGGGATTTTGTAAGGTCGAAAGGATTTATTTAAGAATAAAATAGTTTTCTTTTTAGTTGGCCCATATATGATTGACTTTTGGATTGTATAACTGTGAGGTAGGGAGATTCAAGTGCAAGAAAGAGGAACCGTTAGCTGAGTGGGGTGGATTGAGCTGGAGCAGAGGCAAGGCCAGTTTGGGGAGAGAGGAAAAAGGAGACCGGAGTGGCAGGCTTTGGGCTGAGGGAGAAGCCAAGGAAAAGAGCACATCAGAAGAAAGACACACAACAGACCGGGAAGAGTCAGCTGGAGAAAAAGCAAATGGCTAACGAGACGCCCATGAGAGTTGTGGGTGAGCATCTCAAGGACCAGTGGGACCTGCAGAACTGTAGGTCCCACTGGCTTTTCTTCCCTCTATGGTGTGACTTTTTAGGGTCTCATAAAGCAGTATGGGTGTGGACTGACAGGCAGGAAAAGCAAGGAAGCCAGGGCCATGAGTTTTCTGCTTGTGTGGGTTACAAGCCAGTTCTAAGTGAGATTCTGTACCTTAATGTCGGTTAGTCATTTAATAATTCATGTCATCGGGCCCCAGGGACAAGGATGAGAGGGTATACATGGCCTCTAGACAAACCAAATTTATAACCAGAGAATGGTGCTTTAATAATTTTATCTCTGCACGCCCAGAGAGCATATTGCTGCCTTAATGTTTGTATCATCCTTCCACTAGATCCTTGATAGAATACTCATAGTTTTCTTTCTCTGATCTAGAGCTTTTTAGTAGGTTGATGAAGACATGGACAGGGTAGTAGCCCTTTTTGTCATTAAAACTAGTTAATTTGTTGTTTTCTACGCACACACACATGCACACACATGTGTTTCTTAATCTATTGTAATATGGAGACTTAAAAGAATTCTGTTTGGATCACTATAATCTTCAAACGGACTTCCCTGGTGGCTCATATGGTTAAGCTTTTGTCTACAATGTGAAAGACCCGGGTTCGATTCCTGGGTTGGGAAGATCCCCTGGAGAAGGAAATGGCAATCCACTCCAGTACTATTGCCTGGAAAATCCCATGGACAGAGGAGCCTGGTAGGCTACAGCCCATGGGGTCTCAAAGAGTTGGACACGACTGAGCGACTTTACCTTACCTAGTATTCAAACTAATCAGTTTAACAGGCATTTTCCTTTGTGTCTTTACATAGATTAAATTTTTATTGTAACAGGAGTTTTGTTTTGTTTTGTTTTTGGCCATGCTGTGCAGTGTATGGGATCTTAGTTCCCTAACCAGAGATCAAACCCAAATACACACACACACACACATACACACACACACACACACACACACACACATATATTTACTTATTTAATGTATATGTATATATGTATATACTTATTTAACTTTTTGTTGGAATATAGTTGATTTACAAGGTTGTGTTAGTTTCTGCTGTACAGCACAGTGAGTCACTTATACATATCCATATCTACTCCTTTTTAGATTTTATTTCCACATAGGTCACTATGGAGTACTCAGTANTATGTATATATGTATATACTTATTTAACTTTTTGTTGGAATATAGTTGATTTACAAGGTTGTGTTAGTTTCTGCTGTACAGCACAGTGAGTCACTTATACATATCCATATCTACTCCTTTTTAGATTTTATTTCCACATAGGTCACTATGGAGTACTCAGTAGAGTTCTCTATGCTACACAGTAGGTTCTTCAGTTCAGTTCAGTTCAGTCGCTCAGTCTTGTCCGACTCTTTGTGACCCCATGAATCGCAGCACGCCAGGCCTTCCTGTCCACCACCAACTCCCTGAGTTCACTCAGACTCACGTCCATCGAGTCCGTGATGCCATCCAGCCATCTCATCCTCTGTCGTCCCCTTCTCCTCCTGCCCCCAGCCCCTCCCAGCATCAGAGTCTTTTCCAGTGAGTCAACTCTTCGCATCAGGTGGCCAAAGTACTGGAGTTTCAGCTTTAGCATCATTCCTTCCAAAGAAATCCCAGGGCTGATCTCCTTCAGAATGAACTGGTTGGATCTCCTTGCAGTCCAAGGGACTCTCAAGAGTCTTCAACACCACAGTTGAAAAGCATCAATTCTTCAGCACTCAGCCTTCTTCACAGTCCAACTCTCACATCCATACATGACCACAGGAAAAGCCATAGCCTTGACTAGACGTTATCTATTTTCTATATAGTAGTGTGTATATGCTATATATATTCTTACAATTCTTTTCTATTATAGGTTATTGCAAGAGACTGAATGTGGCTCCCTGTGCTACACAGTAGATTCTTGTTTATCTATTTTGTCTACAGTCATGTGTATCTGTTAATCCCAAATTGCCAATTTATCCCTCTCCCTTCTTTCTCCTTTGATACTCATGAGTTTGTTTTCTATGTCTGTGAGTAGGAGTAATGTTTTTTCACTGAACTTTTTTTTGGAGAGCCTTATAGAATCCTGTGCAGTTGTAAGAAAGAGCGCAGGGAGATTGCATACACCTCTTGGCCAGTTCCCCCCACTGGTATCGTCTGGGGTGACACTGGAAACGTGTGACCCAGGATGCTGATGCTGACTCAGTCAAGACACGCAGTATTTCCACCACACAAGGCTCCCTCCTGATACCCTTCGATAGCCAAGCCCACCCCTCTCTCACAGCATGGGTATACCACCGTTTGGTTAACCAACCACAGTTTGCACAGTTCGGACATCTGGTTGTTTCTAGGCTTGGGTTATTATTAATAAAACTGCTATAAACATCCGTGTACAGGTTTTTCGTGTGAACATAAGTTTTCATTTCTCTGGGAGAAATGCCTAAGAGTATAATTGCTGGGTTGTATAGTAGTTGCTAGTCTTCAGAGAGACTGCCAAACCGTTTTCCAAAGTTCTAAACTGTTTCCATTTTACATTTCCCACTAGCAATGTATGAGCGATCCAGTTTCTTCATATTCTTGCCAGGATTTGGTGGTGTCACTCTTTTATTTTAGACATTCTGATAGATGTATAATAATATCTCGCTGTGGATTTAATTTGCATTTGCCTGATGGCTAATGATGTTAAACATCTTTTCTTGTGCTTATTTGTTTATTTGTGTTTGTATTTATTTAAACACCTGGGAGGAAAAGTATTTAATTGTTCTTTAATGTCTATCTCATATAGACTTTGTTCTCATGTTGCTAGCTTTCAGAGAAGAAACTCAGTAGAGATTTGTACACCCTGGACAAGGGAAAGAAGCAGAGATGTTATTTGGAGCTGGATGTTATTCCTTGCTCAAAGGGGGGGAAAAATTCTGTTTCATGTAAGTGTCCGTGTAACATAGTATAACAATAATACAGATTATTGTTTTATACCCCCTGGTAGACCCAGTTCTTTTGCCTCATATGATGTCAGGAGTTTTGTAGCCATCTTAAAGACGTTGTTATCTTTGGCAGAAGCGTGGTGGCTTGGCTTAGGAAGCAGGCGGTAACAATGATATCAGTTCCTTTTTATTTTTTTTTCCTTCCCCTGGAACACGATGTTACCTAGAATACATGAGAATCTGGCAGAGGCCTGTATTTTCTTCCCCTGTATTCTTTTCACACCATCTGTTTGGGTGTGCTAGAATCCACTGGAATGTCTTTACAAGGTGTCAAAACTCTGGGAACTCCACTGTCTTTGGCAGCAGAGAGAGGAGGGTTGAAGTGATCATGGGAGTGGAAAGCGTACACGGGGAGTGCCTGTCACAATCACAAAAGGGACAAGGGGCGGCATTCTGGAGGCCAAGGTTAGCGTTACTTCTCTCAGGATCTTGTTCTGATCCACGTTTCAGGAATGGATGCCACGCAAGCGCCCTTGATCTTCAACAAACAGGATATCATGTGATTCTGCAAACTGTTTCAGAACCATTCATGCTTCTGTCTAGAATGTTCTCGGAGAGGGAAAAAAAAAAACCCAATACAGGGGGGAGATTCCTGAGAAATCCCCGACTTAGCACAAGTTCATTTTTGTGATGGGTTTAGAAATCCAGTTAATCTTTAAGTCATTTCCAAGGCAGAACTGTAATTTTGTCTATTAAAAATATAGAAAAACAAAACAAGACAAAACCACTCCCTCTATCCCTCAAAATGTGTTTATAAACGGCATCATGTGAAAATCCAACTTGGAAAGAATTCGAGTTTGACTTTAAACTGTTTGTTCACAAGCTCATGGAATAACATGGTTCTTGGATTCATTAACTCTTATTTATAAACTTAAGGTTGTTTTGGAACAGGAAGCATAACATTTACTAAAAAGAACATTGAAATGTATTTGTCTTTTTAATTAAAAAAATACTAAGAAATGAAGTCTGCAGAACACAAAATCTTAATATTGCAGTAGGATTTTCCCTCATTAAAAAATGTATATCAAACCATTGTCTGATTGAAACTAAACACAGTTAAACATATATAGATATAAATTATATAATTTACATTTATTATCCTTAATCCAGGTACACATGCAAACACATTTGTATATATAAATTATGTATGAAATACTCATAGCTAAAATTTATGTGGCTATATTTGAAACTGTGACATCAGAGATAGGCTTAAAACATGTTTAATTACATTACCAGCGTGTATAATCAGAGTTAGAACTACTGATAGATTTTGCTGACAAGAATTATGGAAAGTAGCAGCTAATTCAGGATTGTTCTATTACAGATATTACAGGGGAAGCAAGTCTGGGAAGTGCATTTAGACTCCCATATCACTCACTTTCTGTGGGAATTTTGTTATTAAAGGAAGCATCATTCTGAAACAATTTAGGCAAGTAAATTATAGAATAAAATAGTCATTGTTTTGGATAAATTCCTGTGACTTTCTTCTTATATTCACTTAGCTCAAATCCATTGTAGGCTTTTAAAAATGAAAGAATGTACAGTGTGGAATGTATATGTAAATACACAATACATGCCGTTTGTTGTCTTTCAAAGGAAACTTGTAAAAATATGGGATTATACAACTGATAGAAGAAAATGGTCAGAGATGTTTAACACTGAGTGAAAGATAAGCCTTTTGCGTTAAAACGCCACAGGGCTCTGTGACCAGTGCTTTTAAGACCCGAAAATAACCATGCTCCCCTTTTCTCTGAGGAATGCATTGAAAGGATGGGAGGCTACTAAACATAGGTGCCTTAAGTGTTCTTTGAAATAGTTTGTTTTACTTATAAGTTGGAAATATTTTCTGATGAAAATGGGTGGGGATTTTTCAGCAAACATAGCAAAAAGTGATCTTCTTCAACTAGAAGTCTTTATGACTCTTGTGAACCAAACAACGTTGCTGAAATAAATGTACCTTGTGGGTTTCATGATCTTGCTTAAAAAAAAAAAGAGGAGGCATAGTGTTTGCAATGATATTTAGTAAATTAACCTCTTTACCACTAACTAAAATGTCAGGTTATCAGCTTTGAAAAGCATTCCACTGTTGGTAATCTCCGTGACAGATGTTTAGAAAGGTGCTGATTCACTCACACCCATTTGGATCTTCAAAATCCTTGCCTTATAGGCAATGAGCACATCTCTTCTATCATAACGGAGTTTGGATACTTCAGATTGTATCCTGAATAAGCCAGAATATGGAGAAATCTGGTGGTGGATCCCTCTTGACTCTCTGTAGTTCAGACCTTGGAAGACTTGCATCAGAAAACTTGTGGAGGTTGTAGACACACCACACAAGATCAGCCCATTAAAAAAAATTATTTTGTTGAAGTATAGTTGATTTACAATGTTGTGTTAATTTCTACTGTAAAGCAGTGACTCAGTTATACATATGTGTGTGTGTGTATATATATATATATATATATTTTCTTTTTCTTTTCCATTGTGCTGTATCACAGGATACTGTGCTACACAGTAGGACTCTGTTGTTTATCCATTCTATATGTAATGGCCCGCATCTGCTAACCCCACACTCCTAATTCACCCCTCCCTCCACCCTTGGCAATCACAAGTCTGTTCTCTACGTCTGTGAGTCTGTTTCTGTCTCACAGATAAGGTCATTCGTGTCATACTTTAGATTCCACATGTAAGTGATCTCCTAGAGTATCTTTCTCTGTCTAACTTCACATAATCTCTAGATCCCTCCAAGTTGTTACAAATGGCATAATTTCTTTCATTTTTTTTTTTTTTTTATATAGAGTAGTCCATTTTAAGGTTAATTAGGCTTTTACCCTGGCTCAGGGTATTTCTCTGATCCTGGCCAATTAACCGGTCAGCCAGATTGTTTAAAAGAGCAAGTGGATTTTGGTGCCTGGGTTCCCCCTGTCTCTTTTCAGGGTTTAGGCTGGGTTTAGGTTTGCCATGGGATGTTTTAGTTGGGAATATAATCTGGCTTTGGGTTACTCTCAAGATGAAACCCCCTGAGAACACTTGAAAAGCAGTACTGGAAAATGAAGAAAACATTTGAGTTCAGGATCCCTGGTGGTGTGAGACATGGCGCTCTGCTGAAGGCCCAGTGGATTAAAGGAAGCCTCTTTGTAAAATGTGAGGCAGCAGTGTGGTTCCCCTTCCCCTCTTTGATAATCACTGGGGTCTATCTGTAAATGGTTAGTCAAAGCTAGATAATGTCATCAAATATATTAACATACTGTAAACAGAAAGATCAGGTGGACAGGATGAGACAGAACAGATGGCCAGAGTTCGCTTCCAAGCAGAGCAACTGCAAAGGCTGTGAGAGGTGCCCAAGGAAAACTCCTGAGGCTGCCACGGGCTGAACACAACTCACCCATTCATTCCACCATTTATGGAGGGAATGAGACTCTCAGTCTGTGACAGATTTTTGTCTCGGCGCTAGGAATTCATGAAGAACAGCAACCACAACAAAAGCAACGAAAATCCTTGCCCCACGGAGGTTTTCACTCTAAAATCCAAGGACATTATTATAGCATTTAACGAGCAGAAAAAAAGACCATACATTATTTTTAAATGATTGAAACATCGAATAATCAGGAAATTAATTAGAAAAACCGCTGTTAGAAATAGCGAAGCATTTCACTGAGATATTGTGGGGAAAATACTGTTTAATCTATAAAAAGAAAAAGACAGATTTAAAGGTAAAGTTTGGCTTTCTGCTTTTAAAGAGGAAGTGGCTTAGAAACAGATGGGTGTTACAGGTAAGACACTCGTAAAAATAATTGAAAAATCGACTTCAATAACCTTACCACCAACCTCTTAACTAGGTTAAAGTATCCAGTTTTGCGGGGAAACATCTAGAAGGCAAATGTATGGAATGTATTTAATGTGTCCTTTTTATTTGCCTGGTTTTAGCATTTTATTTTTAGCCCTGCTTTTCTGTTATTTTTTGCCTTTTTGATGAGCCTTGGAGTGGTGTTCTCTGTGTTCATCCTCCTTGAGCTTCTCAGGTCTGTTTGTTGAGCATGTCAGATCTCTGAGTCTATAGTTTTCATCAAAATTAGAAAAAATGTTGGCCATTATTTCTTCAGATATTTTTTGTCACTTCCTCTTTCTTCCTGGAACTCCAAGTATATTGGACTTCTGATATTTTCTCACAGGTCAGCAAGACTCTTTTCTCTTTTTCTTGGCCTTTTTTTGTTTCCTCTCCGTGCTTCGTTTTGGATGCTTTCTCTGGCTGTGTTTTCAGTTCACTGGTTATTTCCTAGTGCTTCCCAGTCTAGTACATTAAAGCTGTTCTGATATGGTAGTTTTCATATATTCCATTTAATTCTTTTCATATCTTCCATTCCTCTCATTATGTTCACATTTTCTTATACCTTCTTGAATAATTCAGAGTACATTTATGATACCTATTTTAATGTGTTAATTTCTTAATTAAACCGTCTCTGTCATTTCTAGACTGACTTTTCAAGAAGCAAGTTTCTATTGATTGACTTTCCTCCTGGGCACGCATCATGTTTTTCTGCTTCTTTGCCTGCCCGGTGCTTTTTTGCCTGGCCGATGGACATTGTGAGTTTTACTTTGCTGTCTTCTTGGTTTCCTTGTATTTCCTTAAATCTGTTGAACTTTGTTCTGGCATGCAGTTAAATTATTTGGCATCTGTTTGATTCTTTCAAGGATTGTTTTGAAGATCTGTGAGGTCAGTCCAAATCTGCCTTTAGTCTGGGGTTAATTTAGTTCCATTACTAAGGAAAAGCTCTTCTGAGAACTCTGTGTATTACTCAGCCTTTCTGTTCTAGTTCATGGACTTATTCAACCTGCTGCTTTCCAGCGCTGTTCGCACTGACCTTGGGCAGTTTCCTCTCCAGCATAGACAGCCAAGAAGACGATATTACAGATTCTGGAGCTCTCTCTCGTTCTCCTCCTCGGTTTCCAGCACTGTCTTCTCTGGTACTCTGCCCTGTATATTCTACAAGTCTTGGTCTTCCTGAACGTCAATATTTCTCTCTTCCTTTCCAGTGAGACTGCTGGCCTTCAACTGGGTTCCTCCTTCCTGTGTAACAGCTTGGAAACTGACCCCGGGTGATAAGCTGGAGCAATTATAGGACTGACTTACTTTGTTTCCCTTCATGCATTGTCTGTAATTCAATGTCTGAAAACAACTGTCACATATATGTACATCTCTCTCTCTCTCTCTGTATGTATATATATATGTATATATATATAGTGGTTTTCTAAGTTTTCTAAAGCAGGAGAATAAATCCAGTCTTTGTTATTCCATGTGGTTGAAAACACTGTGTTTCTTAACAATTTTTTTATTATGGAAAAATTTCAAACATACATATAAATATAATAATATAACAGAGCCCTATATAGCCATCATCCACTGTCAAGTTATCCACTCACGCTCAAGCTTTTTTCATGTATATACCCTCTTGCTTTGCCTGCGGGGAGATGACTGGAATTTATTTGATGCAAGTCCCATATGTTTTGTAAGTTCATTTACAAATGTTTCAGTATGAATTTCAAGAAGATAAGAGTTTTTGAAAAGTGCTAACCACACTGGCATGATATAGTCACAAAAACTAATACGAGTAACAGTGTTTAATCCTATCAACTACTTAGGCGACATAAAATTCCATGCCATCACAGTCAGGGTAGGGGGTTGCTTGAGTGAGGTACTTCCAGTGAATGACATCCTGGGGTCTGATCTGAACTTGAATCCCCCGCTTTACCTGTAAGCCCCTCTCTGCTCAAGTTCACTTTCTCTCGGCAGTGCCCACAGCGCCTGCTGTTCCCATCGACCACTATCGCTCCACCTCTTTACTTGGTACTTCCCGACCCTTCTCAAGCACTGTCTCGCCTTCTTGTCTTCTCTGAGGCCCAGGTTGCTGGCGCCTGTCTGGATGATCAGTGTCTTCAAAAATGGAGACTCAGACACAGAGAACAGACTTACGGATTCAGGCGGAGGGAGTGGAGGAAGGAGAGGGAAAGACGAATGGAGAGAGTAGATGGAGATGTACACACTGCCATATGTAAAATCGATAGCCAGTGGAAATTTGCTGCATAACTCAGAGAACTCAAAGCTGGCCTCTGGAACAACCTAGAGGGGTGGCAGGAGGTTCACGGGGAGGGGATATATGTACGCCAATTCATGCTGATGTACGGTACAAGTAAAACCAATATTGCGAAGCAATTATCCTTCAATTAAAAATAAATTAATTAAACCAATACAGTATTGTAAAGTAAAATAAAGTAAAATTTAAAAAAATTATTTAAAAAATAAAGGGAGCTTCTTAAAGTCCGTCCCAGTGATGATATGATATGAAAAGAAAGTGAAAGGCAGCTTTAGAAACAAAATATAATCCTCTCTCTGTATCATGATTCTAAACAAAGACTGTAGCATCAGCTTTGAGAGGCTGTGATAATAATTGCTTGGATTTGCCTGTAATCATGATATTTATTTTAAAATTTCAAATTGCTCAAAGGAAGTCATGACACACTTAGGTTTATTGACAATGGTTATGGATTAAACAATTTGAGCATCCCTGATTAAAATCAAGCAAGTTTCCTCTTTTCTAATATAATGACCAAGACTGAATTTATAAGAGTGATTTCAGGGGAACAGAAATGACTCCATCTCCTCCTTAGCTACTCTTCACTCTTAAACTTCCACATTTGCTCTTGGATGCTTGAAGTTTCATGCATTTGGGAAAAAGACCAGAGTTTTTAAAAAGTGAATTTAAAAAAGAAGCTTTATTGAAATATAATCTACATACCACACAACTCACCCATTTAATTTAAAGTGTACAGGGACTTTCAAGTGGCCGGATGGCTAGTGCAATTTAATGATTTTCAGTGTATTCACAGATATCATTATCAGATACATTCTAGAACATCTTCATTATCCCCAAAGAAACCCCATATCTGTTAGCATTCACTCCCTCTTTCCCTCCAACCTCTACCACCACCGCTAATCTACTTTCTATAGATTTGCCTATTCTGGACATTTCAGATAAATGGAATCATACAACACAGGATCTTTTGTGACTGCAAAGAGAGGTGATTTGAGGTGATTTAAATTCATATTAAGGAAGAAAAGATGGCTTTCTGTCTCTTATAAAGAGGTTTCTGATAGGGGAAGGAACAGACCCTTTTGGTGCTGGGTAGCTGATGAGAAGAAGCAAAGCAGAGTGATGAAGAGGGGTGGTCCTCACTTCACAGCTTTGGCTGCGGGCAGGCCCTGGCGTTCAGCACTAAGTGTCAAGGCGTCAAGACGATAATTCAGATGACGGCGTTAAGAGGATCTGCTCACGTGGCCCCATCCATAGATGCAGCTTACTCTCTGTCACATTCATAAATACTGGAATTGAGACTTATAATTAGACCTCACTTGACTGACAGCTTACCTTGATGTCTCACCAAGCTGGTTACAGGACTGAAGGCCTCTTTCCTCCACGGTGGCTTGTAACGCAAAGCCAGAGAACTGTGCTGCACAGGCTATTTGCCTGATCGGGCCAGGTAACGGGGCACCAGGCTGTCATTCTCATCATGAGGAAGTAGGTCCTTTGGTGTCATTTTCCTCCAGTAATTAGTCTCTCTGTGCTTTTTAGACTTTGTGTCATGTTGTGAATGCAACATGTTCGACAGCATTCCTGCAGAGGAAATATCTTCTATGATGAGTAAGCAAATATCATCTTTCATTAAAAACATCAGAAAGATTTCATCTGAAACTTTTGAACAGCCAGGGGGAGGAAAACTTCTAATGACAACAAAAAGCCCGATTATGCCAAAATCCACGTGAGAGTGACTAACTATGGTACAGATTGAAAGTAGCCTTCTAGAGTTTCCTCCAGCCCATTGGCTACAAGTCTATTTTTCTTTTAGGGATGATGTCTTCTGAGACAATTGCTTCCTTCACCAAATGGTGTTATTGGGCTGAAGTAGGTATGTGGGTGTCCCAAGTGGTATGTATCAAATTAAAACACTTTCCTAAGTCAGGAGTGTGTAAGCCTGGTCATTCCCCAGTCTTCATTTCTCTTCTTTGTTTGTCTATGTATGTGCCTGCCTTTTCCTTAGACGTCTCAAGTCCTTTGCAGAATGCAACAGTGAAAAAACTAACTTTCTTCTCTTTGGTGGATGAAATAAAATCTTTATATTCTCCTTCTAGAAGATAGATGATATTTGAAAGAAAACCCAATTCTGAAAATTTCAGGGCAAGAAAGCGTAGAGATCCTTTTGTTATAAATGAAGCTACAGTTGGGTCAAGACTGGTCTGTGATGGGGATATGAATGACCAGAATCCTCCAACTGGTGGGATAATAAAATGATAGAACTGCTTTGGAATCCTTTTGGGCAGTATCCTAAAATGTTGAATGTGTATATACCCTATGATCTGGAAATTTCATACACACACATGAGCACACACACACACACAAATTCAAGAGAAACAAGTACATACCGACAAAAGACATGTTTAAGAATATTTTAGTAGCTTTCTAACAAAATAACAAAAACATGAAAACAAACCAAATATCCACTGGAGAATGGATGAATAGATTGTGGTTTTTATATAAAGAAATAATGCATAGCAATCAGAACAGACTACAGATACACACAGCAACACAAATGAATCTGGCATTATTTTGAGCAAAAATAATTCAAGCCAATGAATTCCTACTGGATGGCTCACTTTAGGCGATCACAAATAGGCAAAAGTAATTAAAAATGAGAGATGTCAGAGTGGTGTTTATCTTGGGGGGAGAGCAGTACTGACTGGAAAGGGCCATGTGGGAAACTGCTGGGGGGTCGGAATTATTCTAGATCTTGATTTGTGTGGTGGTCAAGCAGGTATGCGTGCATGCACGCTCTGTTGCTAGGTCATATGTGACTCTTTGCGACCCCATGGACTGTAGCCCACGAGGCTCCTTTGTCCATGGGATTTCCCGGGCAAGAATTCTAGAGTGGGTTGCCTTTTCCTTCTGCAGGGGATCTTCTCAACCCAGGGTCTCCTGCATCGCAGGTGGATTCTTCATCCTTGAGCCACCTGGGAAGTCTGCAAGCAGGTGTGTATGCATATGCAAAAATGAATCAATTTATATCCTTAAGATGAGTGTTCTTTACTATAAATATACATACAGAGCCTCAGTATAGAAGTATAAGTTGCAAAGACTGGGCTGTAAGATCCGAGAGCTGGCTCCCTGGTGGGGTTGCTGTACTGGGCTTGGTTCTTTGGCCATGCCCTACTGTCATGGTGGGTGACTGCTGCCTCTTCCCTTCCTTTCAGGTTGCTAGGAGTTTAACTTACAGAAGATGAAAGTAAAGATACAAACCTAATCCAATCCACCCTCCAAAGATTGTATTCGGAGTTATGTTGGATGTTCACTGCATTAGGAGATAGAGTAAGTCTACAGAAAAATAGAGTTGCTGTCATTTCGCTCTGTAGGTTTTCTGAAAGGACAATTTGAACTGGACACGTTTGAATATTGATCAACTCTCTCTACTTTCCTTGCACTTCAAGATATACGGAAGATGAGTTCCGTAGATCTGTTGGACTTCTAGGTAAGAGCCTTCAGGGTAAAGTTGAACACTGGGTGAGGTAGCAGAGCAAGGGAGGACTGCACGTGCCATCTGTGTTGACCTGACAGAAGAATCTGGAAAAGAGGAGGGTCAGGAACAGCACCGTGGTCCTGAGCCATCTGTGTAAGGGAAGGGAGGCTCCAGGACACCCNAGTCTGGCTCTCCTCACTGTGGCTGTAACCACCCCTCCCCACCCCCCGGCCAGATCCCACCCACTTACTCTTGAAGTTGATGGCCACGTTGTTGACCAGCATGTCAAGGCCCCCATACTCCTTGCACAGGAAGTCGCACAGGGCCCTGATGCTCTGCAGGTCAGTGATGTCCAGCTGGTGGAATTGGGGGCTTAAGCCCTCGGCTTGTAGCTGCTGCACAGCTGCCCGACCCCGCGCCTCGTCCCACACTGTGAGCACCACGTCCCCGGGGAACCGCTGACACAGGTCACACAGGATGGCAAAGCCGAGGCCCTTGACAGCCCCAGTGACCAGGACCNCGACCTCATGGACTGAAACCTACCAGGCTCCTCAGTCCATGGGATTCTCCAGGCAAGAGTACTGGAGTGGGTTGCCATTTCCTTCTTCAGGGGATCTTCCCAACCCAGGGATTAAACCCAGGTCTCCAGCTCTGCAGGCAGACGCTTTACCATCTGAGCTGCCAGGGAAGTCGTTATGCCCCAATACAAAATAAAAAGTTTAAAATAAACTGTAGACATTAAAAACAATTGCCTCCTGAAACCCTCAGAGTTTAGTCTTGGAGGGGAGCCCCTGGTTTCTGTATCCCTCATTTTCCTTCTGGGTAGCGTCGCAACGGTGACCTCTGGAGAACCCCGACAGTAGGAAACTATGATATTTTCTGCCTGATTTGAGTCCCTGCTGCTTGTAAGCTTCTGGTATAAACATATGGAAAATACAAAAATCATTTTTACTGAATAAATATGTATCTACCGTGGATTGATGGTTTTTTCTAAGCCAGACACTCTTCCAAGTACTTCTCATGTATTAACATTCTAAGTCTTCACAGCCAGCCTTAGAGATAGGTCCCAAGATGGTTCTCTTTTATAGAGCAAAATAAATCCCAAGGAGGATAAGCAACTTGTTTCTGATAACACAGCAAGGAATGGGCAGGGCCATGATTTGGAGCATACAGAGGTCCCCCAAATTGCAGATGGACTTTGCCAACATCCTCCTTTTGTGTCAGAATCTCAAGGTCAACTTTCTCTCCCTGAAGTTATGCAGTGAGGTTCATGGTCCACCCTCTCTGAGACTGCTGATCTCTGGCAGTTAGGACAGGTGTCTACACAGCTCAGGGAGCCCAGAATGCCAAGTGGAGATACTGAGCACTTGATGGCTGTTGATCTCCTTTCTTCCTGTGCAGCAGCAGAGACGAACTGTCTATATTTAAGTGGACCTCTTCCAGGGGCAGGCTGTCACTGTCCGTTAGCTTTGTGGTTTCCATTTCTTTCCAGGTTACAACTGGACTCATGAAACAACTGAGTGGGGATGACCTGGGTCCCTCTCGCCTTGAACTGGCAGTCGTGTTCATTTTTTAAAGTCACGATGTTATGAAAACTGGAGGCACAATTCTCCAGAGTCAGAACTTGATCTCAAATACGATTCTAATTATAGTTATTACTGAAAAAAAAAAAACCCACATGACCTCCACAACCCCTACCACTTAGTTGCTAATTTTATAAAACCTAGATGTCCCGTGGGAATTCAAAGTACGCATGAGCAAAACGGAACTTGGGGCCGACCCCACACCTTCCTGTCATCCCCATTTCTCTGAGCAGAAATTCTGTCACCCGTCCCTCAAGGGAGATGCTCACTTCTTTCTCTCTCAACATTGTGATCCTGTCCATTTTGCCTCCTCATGCTTGGTGCACATTCCTTGACTCCTTCCCACCCCTAGTGTTTCTTTGGCCTGCCGTGTTCTCTCTAGAGTTGATTATGTCTTTCCCTGCATCTGGCTTTGACCCCAGGTTGCCATCACCTTCCATGTCGCTACTGTGACATCTCCTATATTCAGGCCCAAATGCATTTCCATGCCGGAAAAAATTCTGCAGTCACTCATCACAGAGGCCCCGCTTGCTGGGTCTCTGTTTCCTGCCTTCCTCCTCTTGAGTTTCAGGCTCTGGTTCTCCTGACTTTTGTGTTTTCCTCGCACATCAGGCCTTCACTCACTCACACCATGACCCCCTCCAGTACCCATGGTATGTTTTGATCCTTCCCCGGTGATGATTTACTTGCTTCTCTTCTCCATGGCTCATTCATCAGTCCGTCTGCAGATCCTGGCCCACGGCTAGGCTGCAGTGAGGTTCATCCCCTCATTTCCTGCCCATGAAGAATTCAGTTCAACTAGATTTCAGTAGACCTTTGGTGACCACTGACAGTGCTAGGCTCTGTGCTCTGTGTTGGGAATACAGAGACTCCTTGGGCATGGTTCTCATCCTTAAGGGACACCAGGTTATGAGTCAATATCCACAAGGTGTGCTGGTGGCCCTGGGAGAGTGGTGACTAATTCTCTCCGGGGGTCCGGATTCCCGGAGCTATGATGTCAAGGTTGGGCTTGTGGAAGGATGATTCGGAAATTGGACGGGGGTGGTGGTGATGGTAGGAACTGGTGAGGAGGCATTCTGGTTAGAATGAGCAATATGTGAACAGGTGTGATGGTGCAAAAGAAGAAGGCATCTGAGGGGCTCCTGTGTGATTTAGCATCGCCAAGCAAGTCTCCTGGGGCCTGAGACTCAAGAGGACAGCAAAAGCTAGCTGGAAAAGTACCTTGTTTACTATGCTAAAATTAAAATTTAATTTTAAAAGTTAAAATTGTGTCCCCTTCCCTGGAGTGTCTGCTTCTCCATCTTTCCTACCAAGATCCACCCAAGTGCAATGAAATCTATCAACCCTTTTGAAACTATCTCGTCCTTCTAGAATAATTCTATGAATTTCCATAGCATTGGTAGTTTGGGTCATGTAGCTGAACACTTAATTTTACAGGTCTTTTATTGTTCTCTAACTGGATCTTGGGAGACTTTTTGCTTCCTCAGTGCTTTGGATCAAATATGTTGAAGTTTTAAATCCTAGTTTACCTGTGAAGGTGACCTTTTTGGAAATAGGGCCATTGAAGTTATAATGAAGTTAAGAGGAGGGTCATTAGTGTGGGCCTTAATCCAATATGACTAAGGTCCTTGTAAGAAGAGGAAATTCCATAGGATGATATAGACACTTAAAAGGGTACATGATGTCAGGAGTAGAGATTAGAGTGATGTAGCCAGAAGTCAAGGAACCCCAAGGATTGCCAGCAACCACCAGAAGCTATGAAGAAGGAAGAGCTGTCCCCTAAAGATTTCAGAGGGAGTGTGGCCTTGCTGACACCTTGATTTCGGACTTTGGGAACTGCAAGACAATACATTTCTGTTGTTTTAAGCCTTGCCGTCTGTGGTACTTTGTTAAGGCAGCTGCAGGAAACTAATATTCCAACTAAATCATAAGTTCCTTAGAGGCTGAAAATAGATGGTATATTTTAGCATCATTACAGCATAGCTCGAAAACGTGTTCAGGAAACCTCATTTACTGCCCGAGTGCTTGGAGTGGGGGTGGGGTTTACAATGTTCGGAAGGGCAGGGAGTTTTGTGTGTTACCCAAGTGCCAGTGCTGTGGTGGGCCTTCCTGGGCATCTCATTTAGCCATAGAAAAGCTGGGTTTCTCCCCATTAAATTTACCCTCTTCCATGGCAATGAAAGACAATACTAAGGGTAGAACATGCACACAATTGTTCTAGAAGGTGAAACTTCGAGTAACTTTGATCCACTTTTTGCTTGGTTATAATTTCTAGGTTTTAAAAAAATGAACAGGTATTACTTTCATAATAAAAGGCATGTATTGTCTTTTTAAAGGCAAATGTTTTGTGTGCCCAACATGAAAAGACAGCACATTTTTATTCTTGATTGATTAAGTCTGTCAGCATTTGGATCCACAGCAAACACAAACTTGGGCTTTTCTAAAGCTCTTTGGGCTTCTCATAAGCAATGTTTTGAACAGATCAGGTTAAGGTATGTGAAAGAGTTGTTCCAAGTGGGATTTTTTAATAATGCAATAAGAACTGAAGATTTAGTAGTGGGATTTTTTTCCCTAAGCATAGGAAGAAGCATGTAGTTGTTTATTATTCTTCATATGCAGCATTTCAATTTTTCTCTTGGGCAGACAGATAAAACAAATGTTCCTTGAAGACATCACACCTTCCATAGAAAATCAAAATTTCTCAACAGAAAAACGCAAGGATAGTGAGAGAGGCAGACACTGTCTATAATCAGTAGCTCAGTAGCCCTGTGATTTTTTTCCCTTCCCCCTGCATCTCTTTCCCCAGATGTCCTGGGCTTTTCCATTTGGCAAAAGTGCTGTCAAGGGCTTCCCAGGTGGCTCAGTGGTAAAGAATCCTCCTGCATTGTAGGAGACACGGGTTTGATCCCTGGGTTGGGGAGATCCCCTGGAGAAGGGCATGGCCACACACTCCAGTATTCTTGTCTGGAAAATCCCATAGACAGAAGAGCCTGGTGGGTTATAGTCCATGGGGCTGCAAAGAGTTGGGCATGACTGAGCAAATAAAAAACCATAACAAAGTGCTGACAAAGGATGAGCTGTTGGAACCAGTTGCCTGCACAGTGAGTTGCTGAGCCAGGAGTGGACAAGAAAACAAAAACGGTGAACTCAAACATTTCAGAAAGTTTGGAGCAGGGAGAAAAATTGATGAAGAAAATGAGTGCATTAAAGAACAGCATTTGTGGGGTGCCGACCCAGGGAGAGAACTCAATCTTGGAAAGCAGAACTCAAGAACAAACGACAGTAGCCTGGACTTCAGCTTTCTTTTCCTTTGCCACACTCCCTGCAACACAGAATGCATGCACGCTAAGGTACATGTGTGGTTTCTTTTGGTGCACAATTGTAGGGTAACTTGATATTCAATCGGTAATCAGTTTACCATTTGCTGACTGGATAGCTCAGTTGGTAAAGAATCTGCCTGCAATGCAGGAGACCTCAGTTTGATTTCTGGGTCGTGAAGATCTACTGAAGAAGGGATAGGCTAACCACACCAGTATTTTTGGGCTTCCCTGGTGGCTCAGCAGGTAAAGAATCTGCCTGCAATTCCGGAGACCTAGGTTCCATCCCTGGGTTGGGAAGATCCTCTGGGGGAGGGAAAGGCTACCCATTCCAGTATTCTGGCCTGGAGAATTCCATGGACTACACAGTCTACACAGTCCATGGGATCGTAAAGAGTCAGACATGACTGAGCAACTTTCACTTTCACTTTTCACCTATGAAGTAATTATTTTTCCAGAGATGCGCTGTTTAGGATAGAAGTCAGTAGGTGGTATGCAAAGGCCCTGTTCTAAAGGTGGTCCCTCTTCTCTTCTGTACGTTGGGTGGATGGGGCAACTCCTTTCTCTCAAGGCTTTTCCTTTGTTTATAGAAGACTTGCTTGTATGTTTGGACTCTGAATTCTGTACATTTCCCTTGGGTTGACTTGATAATTTGCAGAAGCACCATTTTTGAGCATTGAAGCGTTGAACACTGGCTATGTTAGAGCGTGGTAAGGATGCTAGTAGAACAGATTAGACCTAGTGTCTGCTGCATAGTATATACTCGAAACAGGTTTTCTGAAAAGAGTTTGCTTTAGGGACACCATCACACCACCTGTTGCACTGATGATATTCAGAGGTTTGAATGCATCCGTTAATGTATTGTCTAGTCTTCTATAATAACTCTAGTAATGCAATGTTCTTCTAGAACAGTGATTCTCAACTTTGACTATACATTAATTATTATCCGAAGAAGTTTTAAAAATCATGATGCCAAGGCTACTGCCCAGACCAAATGAAATCAGAATCCCTGGAAGTGGGACCCAGTCATTGGAATTTTTGAGAAACTCTCCAGTTAATTTCATTAAGAAGCACAATTTGAGGACTATTTACTACTCCAGACTAGAGCTAGACTATCTAAAAGTAGCTACTAGTCTTATGCGGTAATTTGAATTTGGTATCATTTAAAATGAATTCCTCAGTTGCAACGACCAATTCTTAAGCACTTAATAGCCACATGGAGGCTACCACAAGGGACAGAGTAGACTGTAGAAAGTGCTCCTCATGGCAGAAATTTCCACTGGACAGCATTACTCTGCAGTCTAGAGTTTTATGTCTAGTTCTTCACCTTAAATGAATACCAAACAACCACATAATTCATAAGAATTTTAAGTAAAATATTTTTGAGTATTGTTATCATTTCTCTATCTTGACATCCATCTTTGAAAGGGTCAAGTTATAATTAGAAAGGTAATTAAAACAATTTAAGATTTTCTGGACAAACAAAGCTACATCCCTCTCGGGAGAAGGGGATCTGATGTGCAGGCCAAAGCAGTAGTGTGCTTTCTTGAATCATAGTAGTGGTTGGGGTCCATGGTGGTTGTTAAGCCCTGTAGAAGGAGCACTCCTTCCAGAATGCATTGATGAATTCTGGGGCTCAGAAAGGTCCAGACAACCTTGAAAGTTTCTTTCTCTAGATCTCCTCGGGATTTCACTTTGTGGATAAAATCCTCTTTAGAACTGTTTTTATTCTGCCCCCAATTCTGGAATCTGTAAGGAAGCATCTAGGCATGCCCCCCTTTATGACAACTCTGGGTCAGCCTGAAGCAACTTGCCACCAAAAAGTAGAAGGTTAGGAGCAGATTATCCTCAAAGTTAATAATACAACTTATTAAATGCAGTCCTTATTTGGAAAAATCAGATATGTAAGTCAGAACTTTCAACAAACAACAAATTCAACAGTGGGTTGTTATTTCCTTCTCCAGGGCATCTTCTTGACCCAGGGATCAAGGTATCTAGAATTGTAGGTGGATTCTTTACCACTGAGCCACCAGGGAAGTCCTAAGAAGAAAGGTGTATTTATTTAGGGGTTTGATTATAAAACACTCCTATAGCAACACTATTGATCTTAGGGGAAAAAGCAAAGTGGAATCCAGTAGTCAACTTGGAAATAGCATCACTTTGATAAATTCAATCCATTTAAACTAATGGAAATAGATTATCCCCAGAATTTTTTTTTTTTTTTTTTTTTTTGTGGGGAGAGGGATGAGACACAACAGAAAAAAGGCATCCAGGGAGGATACTGATCTCTTTGCTCTTTACCTAAGGTAGATTCTCAAAATTTTGACTTTTTATGGAGCTTACCAAGGTGCTCAGATCAGTCCTTCAGTGGAAAGTGATTTAGACTGAACAACATAATCGCCAAGGGAAAAACTAGTGCTGGTTTTGATAAAATAGTGATGAGGACAATTTTTAAAAATACTCAATATATGATTCCTGTAAGGAGAACAAGTGACATGAACAAGAACTCTGGTTCTTCAAGAGATAAAACTAAGAACCATCTTGATCCCTTCAGTAGGGTCCAACTATAGTAATTTTTATTTAAGTCACTTTTTTGCTGTCCTTTTCTATTCCCCTTCACCAAACACACACACACACACACACACACACAAGCATGTGTGTAGGAGACTCCTCACAGTAGCCTCCTGAGACCTCTGAATGGGGCTATCTGTGTATTCTTTGAACTGTCTCAGAAAATTTCTAAGATTTGAGTATTCATATATACACCATAGCAGATACGAAGAAGTATCACAAAATTCTTTGTTCTTTAAGGATAAGGATGCCCCATATCTAGAGCCAGTTACTCAATTCTAAAGTCATACCCATTTTCTTCTCGATTTGTAGAAAGATGATGATAGTTTGTCTCCCAGGAATTTCATGGTTGGTTCTGCTGGGTATTTCATATTTACTAACCAGCAAACTCGGGCTTCCCTGGTAGCTCAGCTAGTAAAAAATCCACCTGCACTGTGGGAGACCTGGGTTTGATCCCTGGGTTGGGAAGATTCCCTAGAGGAGGGCATGGCAACCCACTCCAGTATTCTTGCCTGGAGAATCCCATAGACAGAAACACCTGGTGGGCTGCGGTCCATGGGGTCACAAAGAGTTGGACATGGCTGATCGACTAAGCTGAGCACAGCACAGCATAAGGATTGTCTAATTTATCTCTGAGTTTTTCTTTGTGATTCTTGGAGCCTAAAATCCTGATGAATGTATACAGGGGATTTTGAAGTGGTTTGTGGTAGTTATTCTTACACACCTATGCCAAGAGATGACTGACTCCTTAAAAAATGTCTCCAATAATATTATTATTTTTCTAAGTGTCTGGAAGATAGAGTCTTTGTTTACTAGGGATCTTTTATAATTGAAAACAGGTTAATCAACATATCTTGCTATTAACAAAAACATCTAACAGTAGCAATCAAACAGTCTGAAACTAAGGTAGATTCTAGATTATTATTTTTTTTCTGACCAGAGGAACTACAGCAGGGATGGCCAAATAAGGTTCAGTTGGAGTCTCAGTTCTGATCAACTGGTACAATCTGAGGATTCTGAAACCACGTCTCAGACTCAGGAGAAAAGAGTACTGTGATCAATTATTTATGTCTGTAATAGGCAAGGGGTGAAGGGAAGGTGTGGGGGTATGCATGCCAGATACTTCCAATCTCCAGACTAAGGAATTTGGAGAAGATAGTGGAAGATAAAGCAGTACAGGAAGGTTGGGTTCATGTTGAAATATGTATCTCTTTCTGTAGGCAGTAGAGAGTCATGGAAGAGTCTTGAACAAGATGGAAATATGATCAGATTTGAGTTTATGGGCAACCAGCTTGGCCATATCTATAAGATGAATTGAAGTGGGACAGTGTACCCGACTAGGAGTTCATAAAAAGAGACAAGGAAAAGGCAAATGTAAGAAACATTAGAATTTCCCTGGAGCCAATGAAAACCATGAAATTTCCATTTTGGATGATTTATTCATAGAGAGTCTTGTTCTTCTCTGTATCATTTCCCAAATAGAATGCTTTGTATATCACAGACATTATAAAACTGGATAATGAATTATATATATATGAGGGGATGAAGGAATGGATGAGTTAGTGAATGAAAACTAGGAGGAGGAGTTGGTTTAGACAGCTCCTACTACATTCTGAGTTTGGGGTGTTGGTGGAGCCTCTGTGGAGGAAACGTGCCCAGGCCAGATGTAGTTCCCCAAGTTTCTCCAGTCAGGACACCACTGAAAGACTGTAGATTCCTTTCTCTTACAACTACTTTCAATGCATGACTTTCCCCTATAGCTGGGCCAAGATTCTCCTTTAGGAAACCATGCCAGAGGTCTTTCCCCATCTAAAACAATGACTATTTATTGAGGACTCAAACTACATATTTTGTGTGAGCCAGTATGTCATTAAACCTTTATGACTACCTAATATTTCATGCATGTTCCATCGCTTAGTCGTATCTGACTCTTCAGACCCCATGGACGGTAGACTGCCAGGCTCTCTGTTCATGGAATTTTCCAGGCAAGAATACTGGAGTGGGTTGTCATTTCCTTCTCCATAGGGAGATAGGGAGAGTTTATTTCCACTTTCTGCAGAAACAGAGACCAAGCCTTGGAGAGATTGAACCACCTGCCAAAGCCCACAGAGTTGGTTACTAACTCAAGTAGCAGAGCCCACAGTTAGACCCCAGGCCTATTTCATTTTCTCATACTGCTTCTCATTCTCATCACCTGCCTCCCAGATGATCTATTCTAAAAGAATGCTCATCCCAGGCTGTTAATTTCATGTCAACTGATCATGTATGGTGAACTCTGTATCACCCTTTCATTTTCTATGCTTTCCTACTTCTTGTTAATTTGTCGCATCCCTACTTCTGTGACCACTTAAATGTTCTTCCGTTTCCCAGACCCATCTGGGTCCTCATTGCGTCTGGGTTCTCTTTTATGTTCTCACTTTCTGATATTTCTCTCACTGGTCAGATGCATCTATGTGCATAATGATCACGCATCTTTGGAGCAATCCAAGATAATCTGTGTAAGAAAATATGGGACAAACATGGGTGCATTGTGGTACGGGTTCAAAGCTGCTGGCTTTTTACCAGGGGTTGGAAAGGCTTATGTATAAGACATTGACTGTTTATTTTGGAAAATTATTGATTGAGACCATCTTGATGGTGAAGTTGTTTAGGACTAAACACCTCTTTTCTAACCCATAGGCCACTTGCCTTCTACACTCAGTACCATGAGACACATGATTGTTACATGCTACATATAGGCCTGCAGGCCTGTTTCCCAAACCCACATAACTAGGTCAGAGGACATCCGGAACTAGGCTGTGATGAAGTGATGCTGTTTACATTGATTTGTTTCAGTGACTCTAACACAGTAAGTTACTAATGATACACTTGACATGGGATATTTTAGAAGTGGTGGGATGTTATCCATCCTTCACCAAGTTTGGGTGTGCTTTTTTGAAAACCGACTTCTGACAAGTTGGAGTCATTAAGATTTATTACCAGAAAAGGAAACTGATTCTGTTGTTTTACTACATTCAATGTGTACCGAGGTGAATGTAGAAAATTGTCAAGGCCTAGGTTCCTATTTTGGAGAAGAAAATGGCAACCAACTCCAGTGTTCTTGCCTGGAGAATCCCAGGGACGGCGGAGCCTGGTGGGCTGCCGTCCATGCAGTCGCACAGAGTCGGACACGACTTAGCAGCAGCAGCAGGTTCCTATTTAAATAAAAAATTCCTATGTCTTGCCTTAGTCTTTGGTTTGACTTGGCATGCAATACACTGCCAAAGGGAGTTTACCGAAGCGGACAAGGGTCTCTCAGTTCAGCTTGGTTTTGACCTTCATGTCATGCCCAACTGGCTACCTATATCTTGGTCTGGCTTGTTTTGTCTTGCCAGGTGTTGGGAACCTTGGCCCTGGAGGCACTAGAGAATTACAAGGATTCCAAAATGTGAATGCATAGGCTGACTCATGTGCTGGTGTTTTAGGGGTCATGAGGCCACGTCAGAGAAGCAGAAGGGCAGTGTGGAGAGCCATGGTTTGTGGCTGCTGGCTCTGCAGGTCTAGCAGTGAGAGTGGAGGGTGTGATGGACTCAGAGAAGGTGGCTGTGTGGCTGTGAATCATGGCAAGGGTTGTGAAGTCAGGCATGGGAGCTGGGTTGGAGAATAGGCACAGGACCCAAGTGTTCCACAGAGGTCTCACATGTCAAAGACATTCAGCCGCCCACCAGGAAACAGAAGTCCCTGACTATTTTTCCCCTTTCCTTTCTCCCCCGCTCCCCCCAACTTTATTCATTTACTCTCTCTCATGGCCTTTCTCTTTCACACTTTTGTTTCTGTCTTCAACATTTGACGATTTAAAATATGATCTCTTTACAGCTAATGAATTCTTAAGCCAATGACATTTAAAAGAGTGAAATTAATAAGAAGGATTAGAGAGGAAACCAAAATATACTTCTATAATTAAAATAATGTGTTTCTCACTTGTCCACTGATTCTAGTTGACTGCTCCCGAGGAACATGAAGAGAACCAAGAAACAGATCCCACAGTTGTGGGCTCTCCTTCCACACCACCCTTTCCTTTTACAGAAATCGTGAGACATTTCTCATCAGGATGGAAGTTGGAGTGAAACCTGGGCTTAAATCCTGACTCCAAAATTTCAACATTATATGACCTTGAGTGAAGTACATGTTTTCTCAGCTTCTCCTTTGCTACTCAGATAATACCTTCACAAACATACACAATATTGAAGTTTAAGAAAGATAAATCAAATGTCTGGGAAATGTGACTTTGAACATTTTTCAACAGCACTCTGGATTCAGGGATTTGGTATTGGTGGTAATCATACAGATGTGAGAGTTGGACTATAAAGAAAGCTGAGTGCTGAAGAATTGATGTTTTTGAACTGTGGTGTTGGAGAAGACTCTTGAGAGTCCCTTGGATAGCAAGGAGATCAAACCAGTCCATCCTAAAGGAAATCTATACTGAATAATCATTGGAAGGACTGATGCTGAAGCTGAAACTCCAATACTCTGGTCATCTGATGAGAAGAGCCAACTCATTAGAAAAGACCCTGATGCTGGGGAAGATTGAAGGCAGGAAGAGAAGGGGATGACAGAGGATGAGATGGTTGGATGGTATCACTGACTCAGTGGACATGAGTTTGAGCAAGCTCTGGGAGATGGTGAAGGACAGGGAAGCCTGGAGTGCTCCAGTCCATGGGGCCGCAAAGAGTCAAACACAACTGAGCAACTGAACAACAATCACGCTTAGAAGAGACCTATACTTAAGAGACCACACTCAGAAGAGGTTCAGAAGCCCCCCCTTCTAGATCAGAATGCCTATGTGAGCACCGACTGTGAATTCATTTATAACCCAAACGCTATTTGTCCACATCCATCAAATAAAACCTGAGACTTAAAGACCCAAGCCAAAGTGTTCATTCACCCCTTTAGATTCATTTCTGATAACCATTGAAAATTCAGCCTCTCTGTTTTTTTGTTTTTTACAATAGCCCTCTGTCATTTCCAGAAAATGTTTTAAATTAGTATAAAACTTGGCTAAATTTAGCTTTTATAGAAGAATGAATAAAACATAATTAACTGTTTAAAGAAGAAAACAAAAACCACATGAAGGCATGGGAGTTGCTGGCGAGAAATCTAACAGTAGTGTTTGGTAGCTAACCCGTCTCCTGTGTAACAGATGTTCACGAATTTCAATGGAAACAGGATGGGCGTCCGTGCAGAGGGCATTGCTGATAAAAAAGCTGGTAACTGCATACACGTAGGAGTCTGGTACAAGTGTGGTGTTTCAGCTCTAACTGCCCAGAGATGGGTTCTCAAGAACACTGGAGTGGACAGAGGAAAAACTATTTCAGCGTGGTCCGAAACCTTGGTAGACAGATGCTCTGAGAACCCAGGCAAGCAGGTTGCCCCCTTAGTAACTGTTTGCTTGCTAATAATTGCCAGCCCATGTGGAAGATCACGCATTCTATTTTAAGCCTCTGGAGGCATTCGTCTCTGATTTAGCAGAACATATACCATCTCCTGTAATTTCTATGTAAATACTTGCGAGTTGAACAAGTTTTTTCTCCCTATCCAGACTACTATTTATGACTGTTCACTAGGAAAAGGGGTTAATTTGATTTAAAAGCTAAAAATGATTCTCTGTTTGGCTTCAAAAAAGGTATTTAAAAAATTCTCCATAGAACAGAGAGAGACAAAGGATTCTATTGTGCCCCTGACCTAGGCGCGCCGTGTCTTTTTCCTCCGTGTACAGACAGAAGCTTTGGCCCAAAGCACAAACGATTATGCACAGATGGGTCCAATCTTTGTCACCTAATAAAGACTCATTAAATCAAAGGCCAGGTTATCATTTATTCTGCCTGACTGACAAATGCAACATTCTTTCTTTCATGCAGTCTTTTCTTAATACTCAAACAATTATCATTATTATTATTATTGTTGGTACTGTAATATTCTTAAGACGCCAATGGACCTGGGAGAGTGCCATTGTGACATGATGGCTCTGAGCCAAAAAACTATAGTCATCTATTGTTGAGAACTGGAACGCCTTGGGTGACTCGCAGAGGCGCTGGGGTAATGTGTCTGCACTGATCCCAACAAGTTCATTGGCTAGTTCTGCTTATATTCTTCCGTCTCTGCATTTTATCTCCTTTGAAAAGAATAAATAAAATGAATAATAATTAATTTTAAATACATTAATAACATATGAAATAGGTTTAAAGCAAATGGCATAACCCATAAGCACCTTGTAAGATGAACTTATTAACAATCACTTTTAACGTGAAATCCCTCTAAACATTCCATGGTGCTTTTCTTAGTGGCCCTGGTGGCTCAGAGGTTAAAGCATCTGCCTGCAAGGTGGGAGACCTGGGTTCAATCTCTGGGTCAGGAAGATCCCCTGGAGAAGGAAATGGCAACCCACTCCAGTACTCTTGCCTGGAGAATCCCATGGACGGAGGAGCCTGGTAGGTTACAGTCCACAGGGTCGCAAAGAGTTGGACACGACTGAGAGACTTCACTTTCACTTTCACTTTAGTCAGTAAAGAATCTGCCTGCAGTGCAGGAAAACCAGGCTTCGATCCCTGGATTGGGAAGATCCCCTGGAGAAGGAAATGGCAATCCACTGCAGTATTCTTGCCTGGAGAATTCCATAGACTGAGGCGCTTGAGGGCTAGAGACCATAGGGTCACAAGACTCAGGCTGACTTAGCAGCTACACCACCACGACTGAACCTTCCAGGAATGGTTTTCTTCAGTTGGAAAAATCTAAAACACTGGATCCTAAAATGCTCTGAGGCTCAGTGTGGGGTTCTGGGGTTCACTTTTTGTGTCATCCCTCATTCCATGAAGCAATGCAGACTCATAGTGCAAAATCATAAAGACAAAGTACTCTGTCCCCTGGGTATGGGGATAGTAAGGGAGCATCCCATTCTGCATCAGTGAGCCTACTTTCTGTATTTGGAGTTTTTATTTTTTAAAATACAAAAATACTTTCCATATTTTGGAGTTTTTTTTTTGTTTTTTAAAGTCAATCAACTTTATTTTTTTTTTAAGTGAAGATAATCTTTTTTTTTTTTTTTTTAATGCCAGGTGAGATTGACCTTCCTGTCTCTAAAAGTGTTTTCTCTTCAACTCAGGTAATGCAAAAGGCCTCCTAGTGCCAAAGAAATGAGACATTAAATTTACTATTTTTTTAAACATAATTCTCCCCAAAAATGCCAAATCTTATTATTCAAGCTTTTAAGGGCCTTTATTGTGCAGGCAATCCTGCATTTCAGAACTTGCATAGGGCTAATTTTTTTCTTTTAAATTTATTTTTAATTGGAGGGTAATTGTTTTACAATGTTGTGTTGGTTTCTGCTGGACAACATGAGTCAACTATAAGTATACACATATCCCCTCCCTCTTGAGCCTTCCCCCCAAGCCCCCATCTACAGAGTGCTAGTTTATGGCTTCTAAGTTTATACTTTGATTAGTTGGAGAAATTAATAAACCATGAGTTATATAATATTCATAGTGAAAAGACTCTCTGTGACCAAGAAGAGACTGAGATATTAAATGCCTGTATGTATCACACATGGATTCTTTCAAGTAGTCTCATGCCAATTGCATTTCCAGGAGAACTAAAGTTGTTATATTCTTTTTTCACTGAGGAGAAATCTCTTTCAAAGCCAAAAGGAAGTGAATTCTCTCAGTACTTGATATTTAACTACACTATTCCAGTCTCTAATTTATAACTAAATTAGTTCTCACTGGAATGATCTTCTCTCTCAAGCGTAGATATAGTCTCTTAGTCCAACGTCTCGCTGAGAGTCTGTGCACACAGGTTTTGTTTGTTTCCCTGTTCCTCTCCATTTTTGTCCTGCTCTGCATTTGCCCTTCCTTTTTCTCTTGGAACTTCATGCTTGTGTATCTGTGGGATCCTTCTGGCTACATCTGCCAAAGTGCTGAACACACACTGTTTAAAAATAAGGATGGATTCGACCAATGGTGCTGGGACTGCTGGACATACACATGCCAAAAAAAGTGGTGGTTGAGGGAGGGCAATCTAGATATAGACCTCCCATCCTTCACAAAAATGAACTCAAAATAAATCATAGGCCTAAATGTAAAACAGAGAACCGTAACACTCCTAGAAGGTAATACAGTAGAAAATCCAGATGAGCTTGGGTCGGTTTAGCGACAATGCCAAAGGCACAGTCCAGGAAAGAAATAATTGATATGCTGGCCTTCATTCAAATTAAAAACATGCGCTTCTGTGAGAATGAGGAGAGAAGCCACCAAATGGGAAAAATCTTTGCAAAAGGCACACCTGACAAAGGACTGTTATCTGAAAAAAAGAACTCTTAGAACTCCAAAATAAGAAGCAAGCCAGTTAAAAAATGGGCCAAAAACTTCAACAGATACCACACCAAAGAAGATACAGATGGCAAATAAGATGCTCCACATCATAGATCATCAGGGAAATGCAAACTGAAACAACAGTAAGATATCATTCTACTCCCATTCGAACTGCCGAAACACACTGATAACACCAAACGGTGAGCAACAGGAACTCTCATTCATTGCTGGTGAGATTGCAAAATGATACAGTTAACTTTGGAAGGCAGTTTGGCAGTTTTTTTTTTTTTTTCTTACAAAGCTGAACATACTCTTATCACATGATCCAGCCATCTCACTCCTTGGTATTTACCCCAAAGAGGTGAAAACTTATGTCTGCACAAAACCATGCACGATAATGCTCATAGCAGCTTTTTTGTTTTTCGTAATGGCCTAAACTGGAAAGCAACCAAGATATCCCTCAGTAGGTAAATGAATAAACTGTGGTACCTCAGACAATGGAATGTTATTCAATACTAAAAAGAAGTGAGCTATTGATCTACAAAAAGACTCTTAAATGCATTTTACTAAGTGAAAGGAGGCCAATCTGAGAAGACTACATACTGTATGATTCCAACTCTATCTCATTCTAGAAAGGGTAAAACTATAGACAGAGTAAAAAGATCAGAGGTTGCCAGGGGTTGCAGGTAAAAAGGAGGGATTAAATAGGGAAGACACATGGGTTTTTAGGGCAGTAAAAATATTCTATATGATATCATAATGGATATACATTTTTAGACATTTTCCCAAACCCATACAAGACCAAAGTGAACCTTATTGTAAACCAAGGACTTTGGGTCATAATGTAGTATCAATGTAGGCTCATCAATTGTAACAAATGTATCTTACTGTTGGTGGGGAATGTTGACAATGTGGAAGGCTGTGAGTGTATGTGAGCAGACAGGATACAGGGAAACCTTGCACCTTCCCCTTCAATTTTGCTATGAGCCCAAAATGGCTCTAAAAGAGTCTTAATTAGAGAAGATGATTATAAACCAATAATAATAAAAAAAGGCTAGAAACTTGGCCTTCATTAAAATCTATGTGACAAATGCCATTCTCTTTTTTTGCAATAGTTAATTTTTAAATTAATTTTTGTTGGAGTATAGCTGATTTATAGTGTTTTACTTTCTGCTGTATGAAAAACTGAATCCATTAAACATATACATAAAGTCACTCTTTTTTAG
>SJYV01036143.1:3042-26189 GCA_006410875.1 Neotragus pygmaeus | reverse complement strand
GGCTTACCAGTGCCCTGGAGATGCCCAGAAATGGTCCTTCCTCAGCTCTCTCTATCCTAAGGATCCTGGCTGAGGGTTTTTCAGTGCCTTTCTCTAACCTTAATCATCTGATCAACATATGAACAGCCGAAAGGCGCTTGTGACAAAACTTTATCCAGAATTAGGATAATACCTATGTTCGCTCTGGGGTCCAGGAGGCAACCTGGCTCCCTTTAGCCTCTGTGCCTTCAGGGAGCCCCAGACAAGACTGGCAAGTTGGCACTGTTCTGCCTCTGAGGGAGGCATGGATCTATTCCTGGGACATGGGTCTAAATAAAGATGGAGAGAGAGAATGACTGCTAAACTTGGGGTTAAGAGCCACTTTTCTCCTCCCGGCTTTGCTACTAACTAGGAGTGAGATATGGGGCAGTTTCCACTTTGGGACTCAGTTTCTGTGTCTTTAAAGTGGAGGGTATCCAGTCACGTCCACGAACTGGAACTGTGGACCAGCTGTATGAACTCCTTCTCTGGGCTCCCCTGGTGGCTCAGATGGTAAAGAAATCGCCTGCAACATGGGAGACCTAGGTTCAATCCCTGGGTTGGGAAGATCCCCTGGAGGAGGGGCATGACAGCCCACTCCAGCATTCTTGCCTGGAGTGTCCCCATGGACAGAGGAGCCTGGTGGACTGTAGTCCACGGGGTCACAAAGACTGAGAGACTAAGTGCAACACACTTTCTGAATAATCGTGTGCAATGAGTTATTTTGTACCCCTACGTGTTTTAGAGAAACAGATAAGCGGAACACAATGGCACGTGTTGAGGGAGGAAATTGAGGTTGACTGTGGATGGTGCCTATCGTGGGAGAAGAAAGAGCTCCTGGAGATTCCTCTCTGCTGCTGACTGTATTCTCAGACACCAGTACCAATCTGCCCTCCCCTCATCTTGGAATTTTAGCCTCTCTGTTCTTACAGAAACTCCCAGGCCTTCTCCCAAGTACTCTGTGTGAATAGTTACTCCTCTTCCATATGGGCGCAGATTCATGCTTGGTTCAACCCATCTTGAGTGAGGTATCTGACGATACTACACAGAAAGTGTCTGAGAATGAGACACAAAGACAACCCAAACATAAGTCCAAAGGCACATGCTTTACTTTGTGATTCTTAACATAATCTACCAATCAATCTTTCAAAACTCTTGTCTTTTCATGTATGACATGTTAAGACTCTTACTAAAAAAACTTTCTTAAATGTCAGCCCAGATACTCTGCAGAAAATATTTTACCTCTACTCACCCACATTCTTTTTGAAGGTCATTTTACTAAAGCTAGACATCTGAAAGATGAAGGTATAAAATCTAATTTTTTAATGGTATGGAGGGTTAATAATAGTTTTATTGTTTTATGTTTAGCTATAGATGATGACTTGATTTTCCTTTTCTTTCTTTTTTTGAAGTTCAGTGGATTATTTAATGAGAGACATATGCAGCAAGTTAAAGCTTGCAAGCTTACTTCATCTCAGCAATGCATAAAACTCCTTAAATGGTGGATTTTCTTTCAGAGGGCACTCTGAATCATGCAAATGGGGTCTGATTTCTCAAGGAGAATGACAAAACAATGAAGAAAAAGTACCTTCAACGCTATGAGTTCGTCACCCCCCTGGTCTTTGTAACTCAATCCAGGATTGAATTAATAAGATTCAAATACCAGAGATGTTATGATAACGGGTTGTTTAGAAGTCATTCCCTTGAGGCACCAACCTATGCTGGGTTGGACTTCTGGGTTCCTGGGGATGGAATGTGGAACCAGGCCCCAGTGGTTTGATCATTAGGTTAGGTGATCTTCTATAAGTTGCTTATATTGCAGTTTTCCAAGATTTGTAAGACTGTACCATCTTTGGACTTGCACTAATGAAATCAAGTAAAAGTTTCAGGTTCAATTACTTCTACACTGATGACTGTCTGGTAAGATTGTCTACAAGGGTCATTGTGCAGAATTTTCACAGTCCATTGGCCCACTGAGCAGATTTCATAGTCACTTGACAATCACTCAACAGATGCCTTAAAGAGCTTCGTTCCTTCAAGCTCAGGTAAATGTCCATTATGGCTCTAAGAGCTCTTCTTGATTGTGCTTAACTGATATTTCCAGTAGTCTTATGAAGACAGATGGTGATAAATTCTGCAATTGGCCACAAATTGAGTACAAGACATCGTTTGCATCCACATGGGAGGGTGAGCAGGGTTTTAATTAGTGGAATTCATGTCCCCTTTCCAGGGATGAGATGATGCCAGATGCCTTTCTGTTGCTGGCATTCAGTGTACACTTATGTTTGGGTTTTTCTGTATAGTAGATCACATCCTTTTGGACCCAAGAGGCTCCATTCATCAGTGGTACAATTCTGAGTTGATGCATTAAAACAGCGGGGCAGCAAATGGGCTTGAAGCCTTGGGCCAGGTTGGAGGAAAGTTTCCCTCCTCCCCGAATGTATGGTGATGTCAGGCTTGGACCCTGAAGTTTCTCAAAGCTGTCATGACTGCCCGCTGC
This sequence comes from Neotragus pygmaeus, assembly GCA_006410875.1. Taxonomy (NCBI): domain Eukaryota; kingdom Metazoa; phylum Chordata; class Mammalia; order Artiodactyla; family Bovidae; genus Neotragus; species Neotragus pygmaeus. The sequence goes on along the minus strand of SJYV01036143.1, from coordinate 23,671 downwards.
CCTGGGTTCAGTGCCCCAGGTGAATCTGATCAGCTTTTAGCCCTCTTTCCTCAGGCTGTGCGGGCATACTCTAAGTCTCCAAGTAACTGGGAAACAAAAATGGAAAAGGTCCACAGGGGCCATCAATTCATGTCGTCAAGATCAGATTCTGAAGAAAACAACCGCAAATGTGCAAGGGAAAATAAACTAGTTTCACCCCGACTCTTCTACTGTTCTTGGTTTTATGACCGTGTTTTTCACAGTGGGTGGAAAAATACCAACAACTGCTAAGGAACTAAACACAGAAAAGAATCTGTTTTGAGGACAATTTCCCCCCTTGACTTCTCTGCTGTATTGACCAGACTTAGTCGATGGGTTCCAAAAGGAATCCCATAATGGAGCGTAGGTCCAGTCCAGCACACAGTACCTAAAACTGTAGATTCTTAAAGCCTGAAAAGCATCTTTAATGTCTATTTGGTAGAGTACTTCACTTGAATTGCCAGTTTGCCAGTTGTTACACCAAAGAATGATCAGGGGACCAACTATTCAAACCCTATTTTACTTAATATAAAAGAGAAAAATGACTGTAGAAGGCCAGTGGGGAGAGAATAGGTCCCAGTGTTGGTCCAAGCATTAGATCCCATCATTTGCTTTATGTTATTTATGATGGTGTTTTCCCACTTCTCTAAGCATGCTCAGAGATTTATAAGATTGTGCTTTGGGGCTTGTTCTAATGAACTCAAATAAAAATCCCATACATCAACAACTGGCTGTGGTAAAACCTCTGACCTTCCCAAGTCCATCGTATACAAATGTGTTTGAGCGGAGTGTCTTCACTTCGAGTCCCTTGATAGGGGCTTTCCTGGTGGCTCAGTGGTATAGAACCTGCCTGCCAATGCAGGAGAAGCAGGCTTTGTCCCTGAGTAGGGAAGATCCCCTGGAGAAGGCAACCAATGGCAACCCACTTCATTGCCTGGGAAATCCCATGGACAGAGGAGCCTGGCGGGCTGCAGTCCGTGGGGTCACAGAAGAGTTGGACACGACTTAGAAACTAAACAATATCAGTCACTTGATAAGGATGCTGCTGGTAGATTTGCCTAAATACAGTATTTGCTTACATAATAACTTTCCTCTTTTCCCCCAATACTTTCTTTTCTTGCTTTTTGTAATCAGGTAGGAGGAAAGATAGGAGATTTAGGAAATTATTTCATGTGCTTACTATATTCTCCCAAAATTTTCTTATTCTTTGAGTGTGTCACCTTCTTGGATAAAGTCTCCTTGAGCTACATAGTGATGAGGGAAAAGCTGTGTAAAACAAGATCAAACTATACTTCTTTTCTTGAGCAGTTCTTCTGAGAGTTTAGGTGAGGCAAGTATTCCTCTGGATTGATTGGTATTGGGGTGCGCAAGCATGCCAGTACATGAAAATGTGGTGAAATATTACAGTGCTTTGGGTGCTTCATCTAAGATGAGTGCTTCTTCTAGCATGAAGCTCATTTGGCTAACCTGATCCTCCAAGTTCAAATGACCTATATGGATGGAGAGTGTTAGAAGGTCCGTGTTGCATTGGGAATATTAGATCTAAGGAGAATTGTGTTTGTATTTACATGACTAGAGGATATATCAACCATCATAATTAGGTTGTGTCTGTGAGTAAAGAGAAGTATTTTATTTTCAGTAGTATCAATGGCTAAGAAAGCATTTTGAGAATAAGTCTATAACTCGAATATCTTCCCTGGCTAATGTTCATCAATCAGCTAAGAGCTAATTATATTAGCAACATAATAAATAATTTCTTTTTCTTGGGGATGGTCTTGATTCCTGTCTCCTGTACAATGTCATGAACCTCCGTCCATAGTTTATCAGGCACTCTATCAGATCTAGTCCCTTAAATCTATTTCTCACTTCCACTGTATNAAAACCACAAAATTCTGTAAAGCAATTATCCTTTAGTTTACAAAAAAAAAAAACAACAACAACTCATCATTCAAAAAGCTAAAGAAAAAAAAAAACAATTGTACAATATGGTCTTTTGAGACTATCTTCTTCCACTTAGTACATTTAGTACAACACTTAATACACTTAGTACAATACTCACTCATGTTGTAGCATGTATCAGTAATTCATTTGTTTTTCCTAATGAATAAGATTCAATTATATGGCTAGCCAACATTTTATTTTTCCATAAATCAGCTAATGACTTTTTTTCCACTTTTTAATATTCACGTTCTTGTGAGGGTATGTTTTCATTTGTGGGGGGGGGTGTATAAGTAGGGGTAGAACTGTTAGTCCAAATGTTTAACATTTGGGGGAAATGAAAAACTTTTTTTCTAAGCTATTTGCAACTCTAAATTCCCACCAAATTGTCTGAGTATTCTAATTTCTCCACATTGACAAATACAAGTTGTTGCATGTTTTTAGATATAGTCACAATAGTGAATGTGAAGCTGTATTTCATTGTCTTGCATTTCATTTTCCTAGTGACTATTGATATTGAGTACTCTTACATGTACTTTTGGCTATTTGCATATCTCCTTTGGGAAAATGTCTATTAAAATGCTTTCCCCAGTTTTAACTGGGTTATGTCTTCTACTATTAAATTGAGAGCATTCTTTAAAATTCTGGATAGACCTCTAAAGAGATAGGACTTTCAAGTATTTTCTCCCATTCTTTGTTTTGTCTTTTTACTTACTGATAACATTTATGGCAGAAAAGTGTTTAACTTTATTAAATACAAGTTATGTATTTTATCTTCTGTTAATCATAATTATGCAATGTATCTAAAAAACTACTGGCTAAGCCAAGGACATGAAGATATACAACTGTTTTCCTATGAGAATTTTATAGGTTTAGCTCCTAGCTAAACTATAGTTCTGTGTGGTCCATTTTGAGCTAATTTTTGTCTGTGGTTTGATTAGGGATTTGATATTACTTTTTCACATGGAGATATTCAGTTATACCAGCACTGTTTATTGAAAAACTATTCTTGGCACACATGTCAAGAATTAATTGACCATAAGTGAAAAGATTTATTTGTGAATTCTTTATTCTATTTCATAGATTTGTGCCTATAGTTATGACAGACATCACTTCCTCAGTTACGGTAGCATTGTAGTTGTTTCATGTTGAAATTAGAAAGTTCTCCAACTTTGTTTTTTTCAAATTTTCCACATATGAATGTAATATTAAATGAAGAAATAATTATAACAAACTGTTAATGAGTTATAGATATCACATATTTTCCCCTGTGCATTGGTCAAACTTTCTTGATTTTTATATTTGTAATTGTTGTTATTGCTGGAACCAAAAATTTTAGGTTACATATTGTAATTCCTAATGCTAATACCATCTCTATCCACACTTCCAGAGAGCTGCTATTGTTACTCATTGGCCATTTATTTGTTTAATGATAACAAAGAGTTAGTGGAAATAATTTAGTAAAGTCTATTTCCCCTGTAGTGTCAGCCTCTGATGTCCTTGTTCATATTGTCTTCCCTTATTATCTTTTATATCAGTTAGTTAGAAATAGCCCCTGGATTGATGCAAACCATTTATCGATCAAAGATTACACCTGACTCCCTGTGGCCAGTTAGATTAACATCATTCACCATTGCATATGTGGGTGATTTGGGGAGAGGGGCCCCTTTTACAGTGCAAAGTTTTATGATTTTGTCTCATGCTTGGTCTGGGACTAGCAGCTTAGAGATTTCATCTCTGATAATTTCTGAGAATTTGAAATTTGGATCATGCACACATTTTTCCAGATTGCCAGTAATGCCTATTTTTATTTTATATTCAAACTTCTCTTCCTAGGAGTCATTCTTAGGCCAGTTATTGTTCGGTAAGTGTGTGCTAAGAAGTAGTGTTCAAACTCCTTGAACCCGTGAGGGTTTTTCTTTCTATTGATTGGCTTTGTATACTGCTGGGGAATGATTTCATGTAAGTTTAATGTCCTTTGGTCATTGTCCCTAAGTGGGTGCAGCTTAGCACATGTATATATCCTACTTGACTACCAGGGTTGAACTTGATACCAGGAGACCTATTCTTGACCCTCTCATTTTCTTTTGTTGTGCCATTTTTGTGTTATGGAACTAACATTTCCTCTTAATTTCTCTCCACTAAGATTTCCTCTGTTTTTAACAATGGTTCTAAACATGGAACTTTCCATATTCTGTTTCAAGTAAAAGCAGTCTCTGCAGATTGAGCTGCAGATTCTTTCATTCTTCTGGGCTGTCTCTCTCCTTGACTGATCCCCTGAACCATTGCATGATACTGAGTGAGAGTGGCAGTCCCTGTATTCTCACTCTTCACACCCACCTCACGTTACGAGCAATTGGTTGTTGTTTTTGTTCAGTCGCTATGTCATGTCAGAATCTTTGTGACCCCATGGACTGCTGCATTCCAGGCTTCCTTGTCCTTCACTCAAACTCATGTCCATTGATTCAGTGATGCCATGTCTGGGACAAGGACAAAAGTGACTCCAATATTTTCAGCAGCAGTACTTGGAGTAGAGCCTCAAGCCTTTGTAGAATGACTGGATGGGAGTAGTGAGATCTGGTATTCTCTGCCAGAACTGCCTAGAGTTCAACTTCTGCAACTGAGCCTGGAGGCAGAGTGAAAAATGCTGGTAGTCCGGTCTTCCTTGATGAAATCATACACAGATTGAGAGTCTGGAGTAAAGTAGGCCCTGGTTTTCTTGGTCACACCTGCCAGAGGTAGAATATTGAGGTTAGAGCTTTCAAACAGATCTGAAAGAAGTGATATAGGAGATAGGAGAAGATTGGGATTCAAATTCCACAGATTCTATTATTACTGAAATTTGGTAGACTTTTGAAGAAATGTTTCTTCATTTTCTGCTCAGTCTTAAAAAAATTTCCAAAGATTTTCAATAATTCTTAAAAATAATTTTGACCAGTTGTTATTTTACTGGGGATAGGTTCAACTGAGCTCTTTACTTGCAATTTCAATTCTTCAGTGATGGGTTTTAACTTTCTTCTCCTGCATGGAATGTTTATGATGGGAGTTTTCCAGTTTTTTTTTTTATTCTTATAGAAACTTCATTTATGTAATTTTCTTTGTGTTTTCCTTCTTGAGCTTTAATGAGCTTCTTGGATCATTATGTTTTTTTGTTTGTTTTGTTTTTTTGGTAAGGGTGGCTTTCTAATAATTAAAACTTCATGGGTAAAAACATGTTTTTAGCAGAAAAACAACTTTTAAAACTGTTAGCAGTTTTAAAATAGTAAATAGTTTTACTTATTTATTTATTTATTTTCATTTTTAACACTAAGTTCTTTTACACTTGGAAGTTTAATATTTCATAACATATTTTTATCAATTGTTATTTCTTCATATAATTTTTCTGTCTCTTATCCATTCATCTCTGGGTAGCAGTTACACATATGTTAGACTGATATCCAAATCAACTTGATGTTTTTGTGTGTAATTTTTAGACATTTTAGGAAAAGTCTGAGTAGCCTTTACTCTAGGGCTAAGTAGCTCTGTTCCCAATGTGTAGGCCTTCTTGGTTCTCAGGCAAATTCCCACACAGTCAATGATGTCACTTTACTCTGGCTAGTGGCTACTCAAAAGATTTCTAGCACTTTGTGAGATCTGGAAATTGTTTAGCTTTTAAGTCCACTGTAATGTTTCTTTCCTTGGCACTTGTTATTTGTCCGGTCTCATGGAATTTAATATGCAGATTGTTATTCAACTGCAGATTCATAGTTAGCCCTCAGTCAGAAGCTCTTTCTAGAGCTCTTTCTCTTTTTAATTTTATCTTTTACAGTTCACTTGCAGATTCTGGGAATCTTAGTATCTCTGAACTCTGATTTGTTTCTCCTCAGTGTTGTAAAATCTCTGACTCTGTGTGTGTTCCCTTTCTCCACTGGAGTTGTTAAATTCCCTCCTGGAAGAATGCTAGGAACTCAGCAGTTTCACCTAGTGTATATTTCTTCTCATTCTGCAGTTCTATGGACTAGTCTATGAAAAGAGTGGTTTCATGTATTTTTTTCCCATGCTTTTTCAGTTTTCTGGATTTTTTTGGTAAGGGTGATTTTATAATGATTACAACTTCATGGGGAAAAACATGTTTTTAAGCAGAAAAACAACTTTTATAACTGCTCAGTTCAGTTGCTCAATCGTGTCCATCTCTTTGTGACCCCATGAATCACAGCACACCAGGCCTCCCTGTACAGTCGGAGTTCACTCAGACTCACGTCCATCAAGTCCGTGATGCCATCCAGCCATCTCATCCTCGGTCGTCCNGTTTATTACCACCTGTTCTTAATATCTTCTGCTTCTGTCAGGTCCATACCATTTCTGTACTATATTGTACCCATCTTTGCATGAAATGTTCCCATGGCATCTCTAATTTTCTTGAAAGGATCTCTAGTCTTTCCCATTCTATTGCTTTCCTTTATTTCTTTGCATTGATCACTGAGGAAGGCTTTCATATCTCTTCTTACTATTCTTTGGAACTCTGCATTCAGATGGGTATATCTTTCCTTTTCTTCTTTGCTTTTCACTTCTCTTTTTTTCAAAGCTATTTGTAATGCCTCCTCAGACACCCATTTTGCTTTTTTTGCATTTCTTTTTCTTGGGGATGCCTTGATCCCTGTCTCCAGTGCAATGTCATGAATCTCTGTCCATAGTTCACCAGGCATTCTGTTTATCTGATCTAGTCTGTTAAATATATTTCTCACTTCCACTTTATAAATGTAAGGTATTTGATTTAGATCATACCTGAATGATCTAGTGGTTTTCCCCACTTTCAATTTAAATCTGAATTTGGCAATAAGGATTTCATGATCTGAACCATAGTCCACTCCTGGTCTTGTTTTGCTGACTGTATAGAGCTTCACCATCTTTGGCTACAAAGAATATAATCATCTGACTATGTTGTTGGCCATCTGGTGATGCCCATGTGTAGAGTCTTTTCTTGTGTTTTTGAAAGAGAGCTTGCTATGACCATTGAGTTCTCTTGGCAAAACTCTATTAGCCTTTGCCCTACTTCATTCTGTACTCCATGGCCAAATTTTCTTGTTACTCCAGGTCTTTCTTGGCTTCCTACTTTTGCATTCCAGTCCCCTATAATGAAAAGGACATCTTTTCTGGGTGTTAGTTCTAAAAGATCTTATAGTTCTTNTTCCCATCTCTTTCAGAATTTTCCACAGTTTATTGTGATCCACACAGTCAAAGGCTTTGCCATAGTCAATGAAGCAGAAATAGATGTTTTTCTGGAACTCTCTTGCTTAACTGTTAGCAAAAGTTTATTTATTTTTCATTTTTAACACTAAGTTCCTTTACTTCTATTTGTTTTACACTTGAAAGTCTAATTTTTCAGACTTTATTATTATTTATTTATTAGTGGCTGTGCTGGGTCTTTGCTATGTGGGCTTTTCTCTATTTGTGGCAAGTAGGAACTACTCTCTTTTTGTGATCCCCAGGCTTCTTGCTGTGGTGGTTTCTCTTGTTGAGGAGTGCAGGCTCTAGGTGTGCAGTCTTCAGTAGCTACAACACATATGCTCAGTTGTTGGAGTTCCCAGGCTCTAGAGCACAGGCTCAACAGTTGTGATGCACAGGCTTAGCTGCTCATGGACTGTGGGATCCTCCTGTACCAGGGATTGAACCCACATTCCCCGCATTGGCAGGCAGACTCTCAAGCACTGGACCTACAAGGAAGCCCAATTTGTAATGTTTTAGATAATTTTTTTTTAATTTTGTTGTTTGAGTTCTTATTTTTATAGCTTTAAATTAATATCAGGATAAACATATATTGAATATTTGCTGCCCAAGCAACTATCACATTACAATGCTTTAGAGATGGCAGAAGAAAATAAAAGACCATGTTTTTGTTAAGTCTGTGGTTAAGTATGAGATTTAGTGATTTTAAAAGTAATGTCGAAAGTTATGACCAACCTAGATAGTATATTAAAAAGAAGAGACATTACTTTTCCAAAAAAGGTCCTTCCAGTCAAAGCTATGATTTTTCCAGTAGTAGTGTATGGATGTGAGAGTTGGACTGTAAAGAAAGCCGAGCGCCAAAGAACTGATGCTTTTGAACTATAGTATTACAGAAGACTCTTAAGAGTCCCTTGGACTGTAAGGGGATCAAAGAAGTCAATCCTAAAGGAAATCAGTTCAGTTCAGTTCAGTCACTCAGTCGTGTCCGACTCTTTGCAACCCCATGAATCGGAACACATCAGGCCTCCCTGTCCATCACCAACTCCCGAAGTTCACTCAGACTCACGTCCATAGAGTCCGTGATGTCATCCAGCCATCTCATCCTCGGTCGTCCCCTTCTCCTCCTGCCCCCAATCCCTCCCAGGATCAGAGCCTTTTCCAACGAGTCATCTCTTCTCATGAGGTGGCCAAAGTACTGGAGTTTCAGCTTTAGCATCATTCCTTCCAAAGAAATCCCAGGGATGATCTCCTTCAGAATGAAATGGTTGGATCTCCTTGCAGTCCAAGGGACTCTCAAGAGTCTTTTCCAACACCACAGTTCAAAAGCATTAATTCTTCGGCGCTCAGCCTTCTTCACAGTCCAATCTCACATCCATACATAACCACAGGAAAAACCATAGCCTTGACTAGACAGACCTAGATCAGCAAAGTAATGTATCTGCTTTTGAATATGCTGTCTAGGTTGGTCATAACTTTTCTTCCAAGGACTAAGCATCTTTTAATTTCATGGCTGCAGTCACAATCTGCAGTGATTTTGGACCCCCCCCAAAATAAATTTTGACACTGTTTCCACTGTTTCCCCATCTATTTCCCATGAAGTGATGGGACCAGATGCCATGATCTTCATTTTCTGAATGTTGAACTTTTTCCACTCTCCTCTTTCACTTTCACCAAGAGGCTTTTTAGTCCCTCTTCACTTTCTGCCATAAGGGTGATGTCATCTGCATATCTGAGGGTATTGATATTTCCCCTGGCAATCTTGATTCCAGCTTGTGTTTCTTCCAGTCCAGTGTTTCTCATGATGTACTCTGCATATAAGTTAAATAACCAGGATGACAATATACAGCTTTGATGTACTCCTTTTCCTATTTGGAACCAGTCTGTTATTCCATGTCCAATTCTAACTGTTGCTTCCTGACCTGTATACAGATTTATCAAAAGGCAGGTCAGGTAGTGTGATTTTCCCATCTCTTTCAGAATTTTTCACAATTTATTGTGATCCACACAGTCAAAGGCTTTGGCATAGTCAATAAAGCAGAAATAGATGTTTTTCTGGAACTCTCTTGCTTTTTCCATGATCCAGCAGATGTTGGCAATTGGATCTCTGGTTCCTCTGCCTTTTCTAAAACCAGCTTGAACATTAGGGAGTTCACGGTACATGTATTGCTGAAGTCTGGCTTGGAGAATTTTGAGCATTACTTTACTAGCGTTTCAGATAAGTGCAGTTGTCCAGTAGTTTGAGCCTTCTTTGGCATTGCCTTTCTTTGGGATTGGAATGAAAATTGAGCTTTTCCAGTCCTGTGGCCACTGCTTAGTTTTTCAAATTTGTTGGCATATTGAGTGCAGCACTTTCACAGCATCACCTTTCAGGATTTGAAATAGCTCAACTGGAATTCCATCACCTCCACTAGTTTTGCTCGTAGTGATGCTTTCTAAGGCCCATTTGACTTCACATTCCAGGATGTCTGGCTCTAGATGAGTGATCACACCATTGTGATTATCCGGGTTGTGACAGTCTTTTTTGTACAGTTCTTCTGTGTATTCTTGCCACCTCTGCTTAATATCTTCTGCTTCTGTTAGGTCCAGACCATTTCTGTCCTTTATCAAGCCCATCTTTGCATGAAATGTTCCCTTGGTACCTCTCATTTTCTTGAAGAGGTCTCTAGTCTTTCCCATTCTGTTCTTTTCCTTTATTTCTTTACATTGATTGCTGAAGAAGGCTTTCTTATCTCTTCTTCCTATTCTCTGGAACTCTGCATTCAGATGCTTATATCTTTCCTTTTCTCCTTTGCTTTTTGCCTCTCTTCTTTTCACAGATATTTGTAAGGCCTCCCCAGACAGCCATTTTGCTTTTTTGCATTTCTTTTCCATGGGGATGGTCTTGATCCCTCTCTCCTGTACAATGTCACGAACCTCATTCCATAGTTCATCAGGCACTCTATCTATCAGATCTAGGCCCTTAACTCTTCCACTGGATAATCATAAGGGATTTGATTTAGGTCATAACTGAATGGTCTAGCGGTTTTCCCTACTTTCTTCAATTTAAGTCTGAATTTCGTAATAACCAATCAATATTAATTGGAAGGGCTGATGCTGAAGCTGAAACGCCAATATTTGGCCACCTGATGCAAAGAACTGACTATTTGGAAAAGCCCCTGATGCTGGGAAAGGTAGAAGGCAGGACGAGAAGGGCGTGACAGATGATGCGATGGTTGGATGGCATAACTGACTGGATGGACATAAGTTTGAGCAAACTCTGTGAGTTGGGAGATGGACGGGGAAGCCTGGCGAGCTGCAGCCCATGGGGTTAGAAAGAGCTGTACACTACTGAGCGACCGACCTGAACTGAACTGAATTTTGAAAGGAACATTTAATGTTAATTAGTTATCTCTCTTTGTTAAGAAGATATACATGGAAATGTTTCTTACTTGGGAGATGTGACTTACTGAGATCACTTTCTACACCAGAATTATTCATAGGGTAAAAGTGAGCAGTGGATTTTACATTTGGAAGCTAAGTATAGCCTGTCAAGTGTAAGAACTTGTATTTTAAAGTGAAGATATTCTCTGAAAAAGTGAATATGAAAATTACATTACAGGATTCCATATTTATTTCTTTTCAATAGCTTTTAAATAAAATTTTATGGTATAACAAGACAGAGAGAGTGTTCTAACTGCTGGAATTATAAAGTTAATCTCATCTATTACTGCCACATTTATCACTGGCAGAAATAAAATTCTGCAATTACTATTTAGATGGTAATTTTTAGGCTGTTAAATGATAAGTTATGTGTTAACATTTTATAACTAAATTGATGGAATTGTTTTTGTAGAGAATTATTTTTCTTTTAAGATAAAATTATGATGGTTAAAGTATTTTTAGTGCTATACATTATTGCTTTTTCCTTATTTAATAATTTTTCTTATATCTTTCTCTCTCTGACTGAACAACGGATTTATTGTTAGGATAAATCAAATAATATAAATATAGTCAAGTATATTGAATATATCAATTATTTCATAATTAGATAATAAAAATCAATTTGATTTGAATGCATTAGTGCCAATATATTGTGGCATCGAATTTCATAGCCACGCTCAAAAATGGTAAGTACAATAGCTGGATTTAACCAGTTTACATAGAGAATTCAATAAAAAGACAAAATGGCAAGAATTTTGTGAGTTATGGTTATAGAGTGGTTCAGCAGATGTGCCTGAGGGAGATGCTCTGAGAGGAAGGAAATGAAAGAAGGAAAGAAAGGAAAGATACATAAAAAGGAAATGGATAGGTTTTTTGTTTTTGTTTGTGTGTGTGTATTTGACTAATGGATGTGCACATTTTAAAACTCAAGGGGAAGGTGAGAAAGAAAACGCTAAATGCAAATGAGGTGGAAAACATCTGATAATGACAAAGCTTTGGTGTGATTATGGAATTGTATCAGTTGTGTCCTAGAGGTGGGTAAAGGTGGAAGGTATTAAAGCTGAATAGTTAAGAGCTCAGAGCAAAGTTTTGATGCTCTGTTCCAAAGTGAGTACACCAGAATGTCACCGAAGCCATAAAGAGCATCCATACATACCAGAATAATTGTTCAAACAAAGTGATCCTAAGGACTTGAGATTATGAATAGAATATAAATAGTTTAAATGACTGTAGGCAAGAAAGAGGAGGTTATGTTTCTTTGCAGTCTTCATACTTTGCATGGTCTTAGAAAATAAGCATTAGGGTAAATGCTTTTATTCTTTGAGGAAAGGAAAATTTTATGTTTCATTGAAGTCAAGCATGAAGGACAGCTATTTTGTGAAAATGTTGAGGTTTTAGGTAATAGGAGAGGGTTTTTGTTTTTGGGCTTTTTGTTTCCCAAGTAAAATATTATTTCTAAGTACACAGTGAAACTGCTTAAAAGGAAATTCACTACAAGGGAGATGCCTCAGAGAGGATGTAGAGGCTAATAAAAATATCAGGTCCTATATATGAAAACATATATAGGCCTGAGGTTCAGTTCAGATCAGTTGCTCTGTTGTGTCTGACTTTTTGCAACCCAACGGACTACAGCACTCCAGGCCTCCCTGTCCATCACCACCTCCAGCGTTTACTCAGACTTATGTCCATTGAGTTGTTGAAGCCATCCAACCATCTCATCCTCTGTCTTTCCACTTATCCTTCTGCCTTCAATCTTGGCCAGCATCAGGATCTTTTCAACTGAGTCAGTTCTTTGCATCAGGTGGCCAAAGTATTGCAGTTTCAGTTTCAACATCAGTGTTTCCAATGAACATTCAGGACTGAGGAAATCACTTTAGGATGGACTGGATGGATTCTCCTGCAGTCCAAGGGACTCTCAAGAGTCTTTGCCAACTCCACACTTCAAAAGCATCAATTCTTTAACGCTCAGCTTTCTTTATAGTACAATTCTCACATCCATACAGAACTACTGGGAAAATCACACCTTTGACTCAATTCAGTTCAGTTCAGTCGCTCAGTCGTGTCCGACTCTTTGCGACACCGTGAATTGCAGCACACCAGGCCTCCCTGTTCATCACCATCTCCCGGAGTTCACTCAGACTCATGTCCATCGAGTCCGTGATGCCATCCAGCCATCTCATCCTCTGTCATCCCCTTCTCCTCCAGCCCCCAATCCCTCCCAGCATCAGAGTCTTTTCCAATGAGTCAACTCTTCACATGAGATGGCCAAAGTACTGGAGTTTCAGCTTTAGCATCATTCCTTCCAAAGAAATCCCAGGGTTGATCTCCTTCAGAATGGACTGGTTGGAACACCTTTGACTAGACGGACAATTGTTGGCAAAACAATGTCTCTGCTTTTTAATATGCTGTCCATGTTGGTCGTAATTTTCTTCCAAGGAGCAAGTGACTTTTCATTTCATGGCTGTAGTTCACCATCTGCAGTGATTTTGGAGCCAAATAAAATAAAGTCTGTCACTGTTTCCGTTGTTTCTCCATCTATTTGCCATGAAGTGATGGGACCAGATGCCACGATCTTAGTTTTCTGAATGTGGAGTTCTAAGCCAATTTTTTCACTCTCCTGTTTTACTTTCATCAAGAGGCTCATCAAGAGGCCATAAGGGTGGTATCATCTGCATATCTGAGGTTATTGATCTTTCTCCCAGCAATCTTGATTCCAGCTTATGCTTCCTCCAGCCCAGCATTTCTCATGGTGTACTCTACATATAAGTTAAATAAGCATGGTGACAATATACAGCCTTGACCTACACCTTTCCTGATTTGGAACCAGTCTGTTATTCCATGTTCAGTAATAACTGTTGCTTTTTAACTGCATACAAACTTCTCAGGTAGCAGGTCAGGTGGTCTGGTATTCCCGTCTCTTTAAGAATTTTCCACAGTCTGTTGTAATCCACACAATCAAAGGCTTTGGCGTAGTCAATAAAGCAGAAATAAATGTATTTCTGGAACACTCTTGCTTATTCAATGACCCAATGTATGTTGGCAATTTGATCTCTGGTTCCTCTGCCTTTCCTAAAACCAGCTTGAACGAAGTTCACAGTTCACATACTGTTGAAGCCTGGCTTGGAGAATTTTGAGCATTACTTTTCCAGTGTGTGAGAGAATGCAATTGTGCAGTAGTTTGAGCATTCTTTGGCATTGCCTTTACTTGGGATTGGAATGAAAACTGATATTTTCCAATCCTGTGGCCACTGCTGAGTTTTCCAAATTTACTGGCATGTTGAGTGCAGCATTTTCACACGATCATCTTTTAGGATTTTAAATAGCTCAACTGGAATTCCATTGCCTCCACTAGTTTTGTTCTTAATGATGCTTCCTAAGTCCCACTTGACTTCACATTCCAGGATATCTGGCTCTAGGTGAGGGATGACACCATTGTGATTATCTGGGTCGTGAAGATCTTTTCTATATAGTTCTTCTGCGTATTCTCGACACCTCTTCCTAATATTTTCTGCTTCTGTTAGGTCTATATTATTTCTTTCCTTTTTTGCCCTTTCTTACGTGAAATGTTCCCTTGGTATCTCTAATTTTCTTGAAGAGATCTCTAGTCTTTCCCATTCTATTTTTTTCCNGACACCTCTTCCTAATATTTTCTGCTTCTGTTAGGTCTATATTATTTCTTTCCTTTTTTGCCCTTTCTTACGTGAAATGTTCCCTTGGTATCTCTAATTTTCTTGAAGAGATCTCTAGTCTTTCCCATTCTATTTTTTTCCTCTATTCCTTTGCAATGATCACTGAGGAAGCCTTTCTTATCTCTCCTTGCTATTCTTTGAAACTCTGCATTCCAATGGGTATGTCTTTCGTTTCCTTCTTTTCCTTTTACTTCTCTTCTTTTCAGAGCTATTTGTAAGGCCTTCTCAGATAAGCATTTTGACTTTTTTGCATTTCTTTTTCTTGGGGATGATCTTGATATCTGCCTCCTGTACAATGTCACAAACCTCCATCCATAGTTCTTCAGGCACTCTATCAGATCTAATCCCTTGAATCTATTTGCTAATTCTGCTGTATAATCATAAGGGATCTGATTTAGGTCATACCTGAATTGTCTAGTGGTTTTCTCCACTTTCTTCAATTTAAGTCTGAACTTGGCAATAACTCAATTCATGATCTGAGCCACAGTCAGCTCCCGGTCNGCTAATTCTGCTGTATAATCATAAGGGATCTGATTTAGGTCATACCTGAATTGTCTAGTGGTTTTCTCCACTTTCTTCAATTTAAGTCTGAACTTGGCAATAACTCAATTCATGATCTGAGCCACAGTCAGCTCCCGGTCTTGTTTTTCCTAACTGTATAGTGCTTCTCCATCTATGGCTGCACAGAGTATAATCAGTCTGATTTCAGTATTGACCATCTGGTGATGTCCATGTATAGAGTCTTCTCTTGTGTTGTTGGAAGAGGTTGTTTGCTATGACNTCCTAACTGTATAGTGCTTCTCCATCTATGGCTGCACAGAGTATAATCAGTCTGATTTCAGTATTGACCATCTGGTGATGTCCATGTATAGAGTCTTCTCTTGTGTTGTTGGAAGAGGTTGTTTGCTATGACCAATGCGTTCTCTTGGCAAAGCTCTATTAGCCTTTGCCCTGTTTCGTTCTCTACACCAAGGCCAAATTCTACTGTTACTCCAGGTATTTCTTTACTTTCTACTTTTACATTCCAGTCCCCTATAATGAAAAGGGCACATTAGTTTTAGAAAATCTTGTAGGTCTTCATAGAACCATTCAACTTCTACTTCTTCAACATTACTGGTCTTGGCATAGACTTAGGTTACTGTGATATTGAATGATTTGCCTTGGAAATGAATAGAGATCATTCTGCTGTTTTTGAGATTGCATCCAAGTACTGCATTTTGTTCTCTTTTGTTGACTATGATTGCTACTCCATTTCTTCTAAGGAATTCTTGCCCACAGTAGTAAATATAATGGTCATCTGAGTTAAATCCATCCATTGCAATCCATTTTAGTTCACTGATTCCTAAAATGTTGACATTCTCTTGCCATTTCCTATTCGCCTTGATTCATGGTTCCTATGCAGTATTGCTCTTTATAGGATCGGACCTTGCATCTGTCACCAGTCACATCCACAACTGGGTGTTGCTTTTGCTTTGGTCCCATCTCTTCATTCTTTCCTGGAGTTAGTTCTCCACTCATCTCCAGTAGCATATTGGCCACCTACTGACCTGGGGAATTCCTCTTTCAGTGTCCTATTTTTTTGCCTTTTCATAATGTTCATGGGGTTCTCAAGGCAAGAATACTGAAGTGGTTTGCCATTCCCTTTCCAATGGACCACATTTTATCAGAACTTTCCCCCATGACCTGTCCATCTTGGGTGCCCTACAGGGCATAGCTTATAGTTTCATTGAATTAGACAAGACTATGGTCCATGTGATCAAATTGGTTAGTTTTCTGTATTGTGATTCTCAGTCTGCCCTCTGGTGGAAAATATAAGATGCTTATGGATGCTTCTTGATGGGAGACACTGACTGAGGGGTAACCTGGGTCTTGTTCTCATGGGTGGGGCCATGATCAATAAATCTTTAATCCAATTTTCTGTTGAAAGGTGGGGCTGTGTTCCCTCCCTGTTATTTAACCTGAGGCCAAACCATGGTGGAGGTAATGAAGATAATGGGAACCTCCTTCAAAAAGTCCCATGCATGCACTGCTACACTCAGTGCCCCCAACCCTGCAGCTGGCCACTGCTGACCCATGCCTCTGCCAGAGACTCCTGGACACTTCTGGGCAAGTCTGGGTCGGTCTTTTGTGGGGTCATAGGCCTGGGGAATTCCATCTTATTAGTATTCTGGGATGAAAAGAGAGGAATCAGTTGTTATTTCCTCCTCCTGCCGGCCTTGTTTTGAACCAAGATTAAGGCCTTAGGGCATCTTGAAAGTGAAAATGAAGTCACTCAGTACTGATGGAGTGTAGCTTACCAGGCTCTTCCTTCCATGGGATTTTCCAGGAAAAAGTACTGGAGTGGGTTGCCATTTTCTTCTCTGGGGATCTTCCTAACCCATGGATTGAACCCCAGTCTCCCACACTGCAGACAGGTGCTTTACGATCTGAGTCACCAGGGAAGGCCATAGGACGTCTTAGACATGCTTAATAGCTAGAGTTTTGTATTACCTAAGGAGCGTTGGAGGACTCAGACATTTAGCATGGTGTTTTCTCAATGTCAAGGGAAATATATGAGCATGTAGAGATGAGACTTCTTAATTTACTTCTCCCCTTGTTATATATAGTATGATTTGGTAATATGAATTAACTTATCTCTTCAGAAAATTTTAATTTTTATATTTGTATGTTTTCACAAAAATGGCCTACATAGCTTATTTATGATATATAAAAATTCAGAGAAGTAAATGATTGCATCTTTCTCTATTGCTATGGTTTTAAGCATTTCTGATATATATTAGATATTTAATATGCAGACTGTTATAAATAAATATGTTTGATTATTCTTTTCACTAACTGGGAATTTTTTTCTTCATTCTTTGATCCTTTCATTTATTTGTTATGTTGAAAATTATTGTGAAAGGGTCTCCAATGTTATCCCAAAGATCAGTGATTTGCTAAAATGACTCTTAGGACTCAGAGGTCATTATACTCATGATTTTGACTTACTACAGTAAAGGGATATATGGCAAGATCAGCAAAAGAAAAGAAAAATGCAGAGAACAATGCCTAGAGAAAACCAAGTGCAAATTTCCTAAGTAGAATTTCACAGAATATACTTAATTAATCCATCAATAAATTATTACATGTAAAGTGATATCTGCCAAAGAAATATTTCTAAGCTTGAGAATCCAGGGGTTTTATTGGGGGTAGCCATTTAGGCAAATAGTGTTAATACTTACATGATTTATCAAGATCACTGAAGCTCCAGACTCCAAAAAGAAAACAAGTGTTGAAGATAAATCAAAGTGTTTATATGAACTAGCTAGACAAGTTGATTGAGATAATTCAGTATGATTCAAGGCCTGGTATATACAAAATATTCTTACCAGTTAGAACATACCAAAACTTCAATTCCCATGAGTTTCCCAAAGACAATCATGAAAACAAACTCTTCCTGAGAATGTTCAAAGTTTGAGCAACTCAGTTCTGTTCAATTAATTCTTTATTGCACAACTAAAAAGATCACATTTTTGTTCGAATATTTTTTTTCAGATTTCTTGAGATATCAGTCAGTTCAGTCACTCAGTCATGTCCAAATCTTTCAGATCCCATGGACTGTAGCATGTCAAGCTTCCCTCTCCATCCTTAATTCCCAGAGCTTGCTCACACTCATGCGCAACTCATGTGATGTCATCCAACCATCTCATCCTCTGCCATCCCTTCTCCTACCTTCAATCTTTCCCTGCATCAGGATCTTTTCTAATGAATCAGTTCTTTGCATCAGGTGACCAAAGGATTGGAGCTTCAGCTTCAGCATCAGTTCTTCCAACGAATATTCAGGATTGATTTCCTTTAGGATTAACTGGTTGGATCTCCTTGCTGTCCATGGGACTCTCAAGAGTCTTCTCCAACATCACTGTTCAAAAGCATCAGTTCTTTGGCACTCAGCTTTCTTTATGTTCTAACTCTCACATCCATATATGACTACTGAAAAAACCATAGCTTTGACTAGATGGACCTTTGTCAGCAAAGNACTCTCAAGAGTCTTCTCCAACATCACTGTTCAAAAGCATCAGTTCTTTGGCACTCAGCTTTCTTTATGTTCTAACTCTCACATCCATATATGACTACTGAAAAAACCATAGCTTTGACTAGATGGACCTTTGTCAGCAAAGTCATGTCTCTACTTTTTAATATACTGTCTAGATTGGTCACAGCTTTTCTTCCAAGGAGTATGCATTTTCTAATTTCATGGCTGCAGTCATCATCTGCAGTGATTTTAGAGTCCAAGAAAATAAAGTCTCTCACTATTTCCATTGTTTCCTCATCTATTTGCCATGATGGGACCAGATAGCATGATCTTGATTTTTTGAATGTTGTTTTATGCCAACTTTTTTACTCTCATTTATTGAGATATAATTGACATGTAATGTTGTATAAGTTTAAGGTATATGGTGCATTCATTCGATACAGTTATGTATTACAAAATAATTGTCACCATAACATTAAACATCAGCTCAAAACAAAAATAAATAAATAAATATTTTATACATGTTTACCATTATACTTTATAAACCAAGACTTTTGTTATTCAATGGTAACAACTTATATATTCACATCAAGGGTCTGTATAGCAGTTTCTTATTATTTGTGATAGGTAAATTATAGAAAGTTATCACAATCACTGAATTAATAAATGCTGAGCCATTGCCCTCAAAGGAAATATAGGGTTAGATTCCTATGATCCTTTGGTAATAATATTTTGGTTAAAAAATCAATATATAAACTCATATAATGTGTACTTATGTTTAAAGACACCTTATAAATATATTATTGATCAATTAACACAGAACTCAACAGTATATCTCAATGCCCAAATGAAGCTTATCTAGCAAACATATTCTCTCCCAAAGCACATCATATAACCTTCTTGTGCTTAGGGACATTAGACAGCACTTTAATTAGTACTATACAAGGGGCCATTTAAAAACATCACTATCACCAACATAAGACACAGAAATGCAAAGACATGACATTTAAATAGACCATGTAAAGAACAATGGTTTACAATATGAGAGGTAACAAGGGTAATCAGAGCATAGGCTTTTTCAAACTCAAATGGTCATGCATATATTGGGTACTCAATTTTTACCGCTCTGTATAGATCCACAAATGAGTGAAAGCACCATGAACATTAATTTGAGATTTCAAATAAATTTTACTGAGTAGGAAAACTCAAACATACAGAATTCACTAAAAATGAAGACCAACTATTTATTTTTCTCTAAATTAGGCAGTTTAATCATATAGTTATGGGCCTCCCAGGTGCCTAGTGATAAATAATCCACCTGCCAAGCAGGAGATGAGAGTTCAATCCCTGGGTGAAGATGATTCTCTGGAAAAGGAAATGGGAACCCACTCCAGAGGCACCTGGCGGGCTACAGTCCATGGGTGGAAAACAAGTAAGACATGAATTAGCAACTAAACAATGACAACAATCATATAGTTACATTTTTCTTACATTTATTATTTTCTTCTTTTCTCTCCACCCCATTATTAAAATTTAACTTGCTTAATCCTTTTCCCAAAGTCCAACAGACTAATCAGAGACTTATTAGGAATGCATAAATTCTGCTTTGTAGCAAGCCTCAGAATTTAGCAAATGATTATCTATAGTCCTAGAAAAAAATCACTCAATTGTGTCCAACTGTTTACGAACCCATGGACTGTAGACTGCTAGGTTCCTCTGTCTATGGAATTCACCAAGCCAGAATACTGGAACGGGTAGCCTTTCTCCTCTCCAGTGGATCTTCCCAACCCAGGTATAGAAGCTGGGTCTCCTGCATTGCAGGCAGATTCTTTACTGGAAAAAAAAATCTAGAAAAAAAAATGTGTAAATGTTTTTTATGTATTTATATAACATGACAGTTAATCACATGAGAAGCACTTTCAAAGACATTGTTCTCTGTTTCAAAGCAAGTACAAGCATTGTTAATGTCACTCCTTTTAATGGAAAATTCTGAAAGAGATGGGAATACCAGACCACCTGACCTGCCTCTTGAGAAATCTGTATGCAGGTCAGGAAGCAACAGTTAGAATTGGACATGGAACAACAGACTGGTTCCAAATAGGAAAAGGAGTACGTCAAGGCTGTATATTGTCACTCTGCTTATTTAACTGATATGCAAAGTACATCATGAGAAACGCTGGACGGGAAGAAACACAAGCTGGAATTAAGGTTGCTGGGAGAAATATCAATACCCTCAGATATGCAGATGACACCATCCTTATGGCAGAAAGTGAAGAGGAGCTAAAAAGCCTCTTGATGAAAGTGAAAGAGGAGAGTGAAAAAGTTGGCCTAAAGCTCAACATTGAGA
>SJYV01036141.1:0-11321 GCA_006410875.1 Neotragus pygmaeus | reverse complement strand
GTGGGAATTGCTTTCTTCTCACTTCAGTTCAGTTTAGTTCAGCCCCTCAGTCCCATCCAACTCTTTGCAACCCCATGGACTGTGGCACGCTAGACCTCCCTGTCCATCACCAGCTCCTGGAGTTCGCTCAAACTCACGTCCATTGTGTCGATGATGCCATCCAACCATCTCATCCTCTGTCATCCCCTTCTTCTCCTGCCCTCAGTCTTTCCCAACATCGTGGTCTTTTCCAACGAGTCAGTTCTTTGAGTCAGGTGATGTGAAATACTGGAATTTCAGCTTCAGCATCAGTCCTTCCAACGAATATTCAGGACTGATTTCCTTTAGAATGGCCTGGTTGGATCTCCTTGCAGTCCAAGGGATTCTCAAGAGTCTTCTCCAGCACCACAGTTCAAAAGCATCAATTCTTCGGCGCTCAGCTTTCTTCACAGTCCAACTCTCACATCCATACATGACCACTGGAAAAAATCATAGCTTTGACAAGACAGACCTTTGTCGACAAAGTAATGTCTCTGTTTTTTAATATGGTACCAAGGTTGGTCATAACTTTTCTTCCACGGAGCAAGCAACTTTTAATTTCATGTCTCTAGTCACCATGTGCAGTAATTTTGGAGCCCAAAAAATAAAGTCTGTGACTGTTTCCATTGTTTCCCCATCTATGTGCCATGAAGTGATTGGACCAGATGTCATGATCTTAGTTTTCTGAATGCTGAGTTTTAAGCCAACATTTTCACTTTCCTCTTTCAGTTTCATCAAGAGGCTCTTTAGTTCTTCTTCACTTTCTGCCATAAGGGTGGTGTCATCTGCATATCTGAGGTTATTGATATTTCTCCTGGCAATCTTGATTCCAGCTTGTGTTTCTTCCAGCCCAGCGTTTCTTATGATGTACTCTGCATAGAAGTTAAATAAGCAGGGTGACAATGTACAGCCTTGAGGTACTTCTTTTCTTATTTGGAACCAGTCTGTTGTTCCGTGTCCAGTTCTAATTGTTGCTCCTTGACCTGCATACAGATTTCTCAGAAGGTTGTCAGGTGGTCTGGTATTCCCATCTTGAAGAACTTTTCACAATTTATGATTCCCCACAGGCTTTGGAGTAGTCAATAAAGAGGAAATAGATGTTTTTCTGGAACTCTCTTGTTTTTTCAATGATCCAACAGATGTTGGCAATTTGATTTCTGATTCCTTTACCTTTTATAAATTCAACTTGAACTTATAAGTTCAAGCTTCATGTACTGTTGAAGCCTTGCTTGGAGAATTTTGAGCATTACTTTGCCAACGTGTGAGATGAGTGCAATTGTGTGGTAGTTTGAGCATTGCCTTTCTTTGGGACTGGAATGAAAACTGACTTTTTCCAGTCATGTGATCACTGCTGAGTTTTCCAAATCTGCTGGCATATTGAGTGAGGCACTTTCACAGCATCATCTTTTAGGATTTGAAATAGCTCAACTGGAATTCCATCACCTCCACTAGCTTTGTTAGTAGTGATGCTTCCTAAGGCCCACTTGACTTCACATTCCAGGATGTCTGGCTCTAGGTGAGTGATCATACCACCGTGTTTATCTGGGTTGTGAAGATCTTTTTTGTATAATTCTTCTGTGTATTCTTGCCACCTCTTCTTAATATTTTCTGCTTCTGTTAGGTCCGTACCATTTCTGTCTTTTATTGAGTCCATCTTTGCATGAAATATTCCCTTGGTATTTTTAATTTTCTTGAAGAGATCTCTAGTCTCTTCCATTCTATTTTTTTCCCTCTATTTGTTTGCATTGATCAATGAGGAAGGCTTTCTTATCTTGCCTTGCTCTTCTTTGGAACTCTGCATTCAAATGGGTATATTTTTCCTTTTCTCCTTTGCCTTTCACTTCTCTTCTTTCCACAGCTATTTGTAAGGCCTCCTCATACAACCATTTTACCTTTTTGCATTTCTTTCACTTGGGAATGGTCTTGATCACTTCTCCATCTTTGGCTGCAAAGAATATAATCAATCTGATTTCAGTATTGACCATCTGGTGAAGTCCGTGTGTACAGTCTTCTCTTGTGTTGTTGGAAGAAGGTGTTTGCTCTGACCAGTGCATTCTCTTGGCAAAACTTTATTAGTCTCTTCCCTGCTTCATTCTGTACTCCAAGGCCAAACTTGCCCCTTACTCCAGGTATTTCTTGACTTCCTACTTTCGCATTCTAGTCCCTTATAATGAAAAGGATATCTTTTGGGGTGTTAGTTCTAGAAGGTCTTGTAGGTCTTCATAGAACCGTTCAACTTCAGCTTCTTGACAGGAGTGAACATCAACATTTTAGGAATCGGTGAACTAAAATGTATTGGAATGGGTGAAGTTACGTCAGATCACCATTATATCTGCTACTGTGGGCAAGAATCCATGAGAAGGAATGGAGTAGCCATCATTGTCAGAAAAGAGTCTTAAATGCAATACTTGGATACAGTCTCAAAAGTGACAGAATGATCTCTGTTCATTTCCAAGGCAAACCATTCAGTACACAGCAATCCAAGTCTATGCCCCAACAAGTAGCACTGAAGAAGCTGAAGCTGCTTTCTTCTAATGGGTATATTACTTGGATGTATCCAGGAGACCTTGCACTTTACTTTCTATGTATGTGAAGTGTGGCTTCTAATACTTCTTTATTAGAATACCTGTGAATTTAATGAAGCAACAGTATCAACTTTCAGCAACTAGTAACATATATTTTTGTGTTAATCACAGCGTAACAGGAGGGAGAGGGTCAGAGAACAACTTTTGAAAGAGTGACATAGCCCAAGGACACAACACAAACTGATTAGAATCAGATGGGACCCAGAGGGCTAGACCTTGATCCTGAATCAGCAAGGGAAATGGCACGCCCAGAGGTGCCATGACACTGTCAAAAGACCAAGGCGTGGGCAGGGGCCCAAATCCTGGGACTCTCCACCCCTTCCCGAGAGTCGCTGGAATAGCCCCCCGCTCATTAGCATATGAAATTGCCCAGCCTATAAAAACAAACCTTGCCACATTCTGTGGCTGCATTCACACTTTGCGATGGCCCCACTCTCTCTGTGCAGTGTGCTTCTCTCTGTATCTGAATAAATCCACTTCTTATCTATCACTTTGTCTCTCACTGAATTCTTTCTGCCATGAGACTTCAGGAGCTTGAGCTTCATGAGGTCCTGAAACCGGGTACTGTGAGTTTGGGCTGGGTTTGAGTCCCAGCCACATGGGTTCAAGTCCCAAGCGGGTGTTTGGCTGGGTTCAAGTCCCAGCCATGTGTGTTTGAGTCCCAATCTGTAGTATATGGTTTCAACTGTGCTGTGAGATATAAAGGATGAAAAACGGTCTGAAATTAATAGCATCAACAAACCAGAATTGACTTTTATCTAATGTATTTTTTAATGTCAGAAAAAAAATTGTATATAAATGTGTGTGTACACGTGGAAACAAGTCATTTCCAGATAATATTAGCACATCTGCCTTAAACACAACAGTCTTGCAGAGCCGACAGGCTTGTTCACCTCTCCAATTTCTTGCCAGGAAACGTGGTGCCTCCCAGACTGGGCCTCAATCCCTGGCTGCTGGCTCCCCACAGGATGTGTGTGAGTAGGAATAAAGTCACCATGTGAGACCAGGGTGGAGTTCTGCACAGTGGCTGTGGCAAAACTAGTCAGTATTTCCAACTTGGCTCTGACCTCTACAGTTCAGAGTTGGTCTTTTTCTTTACCTTTATTGCTATTCATTCAAACATCGGTCCTCTCCACCTATAAACAAAAACAAATTTTCTTCTCATGGTGCTCAGGCACTAGCACTGAAATTTTTATTTTTACCAAAATCATAGTGTGTTTCCTGGATAAGAGGTTAGGGTTTGGGTTAGGGTTGCTGCTGCTGCTAAGTCGCTTCAGTCATGTCCAACTCTGTGTGACCCCATAGACGGCAGCCCACCAGGCTTTGCTGTCCCTGGGATTCTCCAGGCAAGAACACTGGAGTGGGTTGCCATTTCCTTCTCCAATGCATGAAAGTGAAAACTGAAGGTGAAGTCACTCAGTCGTGCCCAACCCTCAGTGACCCCATGGACTACAGCCTTCCAGGTTCCTCCATCCATGGGATTTTCCAGCAAGAGTCCTAGAGTGGGGTGCCATTGCCTTCTCCTAGCACAACATTATAAAGCAACTATGTTATTGTTGTTGTTTTAGTAGCTAATTTATGTCTGACTCTTTGCAACCCCATGGACTATAGCCCAACAGGTTCCTCTGTCCATGGAATTTCCCAGGCAAGAATACTGGAGTGGGTTGCCATTTCCTTCTTCAAAAGCACCTATATTCCAATAAACTTTTTCTAAAGAGATTTTTAACTATATGAAAATGATAAACTCTTATTTTATTATGGAGTCTTTGTTTCAATTGAATTTCCCTTGGTTTTCTCAAGTGCACTTATGAAAGCCAGATGCTGTTACACCCATTTGGTGAAATGTCACATTGTTACAAAATCATCAAACTATTCAACCTCAGTCAGACGCTATGTGTTTCTTTGTCAAAATCAATCAAATGTCTAAAATTTCAAATAAGATCATAATTGTGTAAATTTCTTCCACAACAAACTGTGGAAAATCCTTAAAGAGATGTGAATACCAGACCACCTTACCTGCTTCCTGAGAACTCTGTATTCAGGTCAAGAAGCAAAAGTTAGAACTGTACATGGAACAAAAGACTGGTTCCAAACTGGGAAAGGAGTGTGTCAAGGATGTATTTTGTCACCCTGTGCAAGCTGGAATCAAGGCTGCAGGGAGAAATATCAATAACCTCAGATATGCAGATGACACCACCCTTATGGCAGAAAGTGAAGAAGAACTAAAGAGCCTCTTGATGAAAGTGAAAGAGGAAAGTGAAAAAGTTGGCTTAAAGCTCAACATTCAGAAAACAAAGATCGTGGCATCTGGTCCAATCATTTCATGGAAAATAGATGGGGAAACAATGAAAACAGTGACAGACTATTTTGGGGGGCTCCAAAATCACTGCAGATGGTGACTGCAGCCATGAAATTAAAAGACGCTTTCTCTGTGGAAGAAAAGTTATGACCAACCTAGAGGGCATATTAAAAAACAGAGATGTTACTTTGTTGACAGAGGTCTGTTTACTGAAAGCTATGGTTTTTCCAGTAGTCATGTATGGATGTCAAAGTTAGACCATTAAAGAAAGCTGAGCGCCAAAGAATTGATGCTTTTGAACTGTGGTGTTGGAAAAGACTCTTGAGAGTCCCTTGGACTGCAAGGAGACCCAACTAGTCCATCCTAAAGGAAAACAGCCCTGAATACTCATTGGAAGGACTGATGCTGAAGTTGTAGCTCCAGTACTGTGGCTAATTGGCGTGAGGAACTAACTCATTGGAAAAGACCCTGATGCTGGTAAAGATTGGAGGAGAAGGGGACAACAGAGGATGAGATGGTTGGATGGCATCACCATCTCAATGGACGGGAGTTTGAGCAAGCTCCAGGAGTTGGTGAAGGGCAGGGAAGCCTGGTGTGCTGCAATCCATGGCATCGCAGAGTTGGACACGAATGAGTGACTGAACTGAACTGAACTCCTGCTGGAGCTGTGGTGAAGGTTTGAGTTTTGTGACTTCACTACTAGGATCTAAGCAACAGTTTTGAAGTCCCTCTATCCTATACTCAAGGGGCCAGTGAGAAAAACTGGGGGAAGGCAGCCCTGTCTCCCCAGTCTGGTATAAGGAAAGGACCATTATAAAGGAATTTGAGTATCCCACCCGGAACAGAGAAGGTGTAGCACTAGGGAGAAACTACTATGGGACATGATACCTCAGTACTTCTTGGGGTTTCCATGACATTGGAAAGTATATGATTATCAGCATCACATTCCTGTGTAACAAGGACAGATATTTTGTTTTCTGTAATAACTAGGAATAGCTTAGATCTCTAGGGAGATCAAGACAACACAAACGGTTGTTTATTTTTCAGACTCGTTCCTCTCTTTAATCCAGCCAGCATTCCCCTGACTTAAGATAAAGCATGTGCTCTGCAACACTATTTCTTTCAAGTATCCTCAACCATATTTATTGAGCTTACTAACTTTTCTGTAGGATTCTAGGCACTGGAGATATTTATGCTGTTTACAGACCCATTAAGTCTTCCTTATTAGTTTGCAGCAGATTCATAACCTCACCCGAATCCTGCTATCATTTTTTAATCTTTTGTATCATATCAAATTCAAGTAACCGGCTCTAGGGTTTTTGGTTCCTGTGTGCTGCCTGCATTGTTGTTTTTGCTTAGTTGATAAGTCCTGTATGACTCTTTTGATATTACATGGACTGTAGCCACAGAAAAATGGTTTTAATTCCCAGCAGATTGTCAATTACTGACCTTGTAGCTGAGGGTGAGGACTTCCAAGCTTCTGTTTGTCTTAGCAAGGGAAGATCTGAGGGGGGTGGGTGAGAGGGAAAAGGCAACACAGCCTCTACCCCATCCACATTTTTAAATGACTAAGTCAACATTTCCACCACTGTTCCAGAGACAGGAACAGAGCTTTTTTCTACAGGAGAGGGATGAGGAACCATGGGTCAGATAAAATAATTCTGCCCACCAGTTTCCAGTTCCCCCATATCTTTTGTATGATATCAAAGATGTGCACAATAAAGGACAAAATGTTGTGAACCTAACAGAAGCAGAAAATATTAATAAGAGGTGGCAGAAATACACAGAAGAACTATACAAAAAATCTTAATGATGCAGATAACCATGATGCTGTGATCAACCACATAGAGCCAAACATGCTGGAGTGTGAAGTCAAATGGGCCTTAGGAAGCATCACTACAAACAAAGCTAGTGGAGATGATGGAATTCCAGCTGAGCTATTTCATATCCTAAAAGATTACACTATTAATGTGTTTCACTTAACATGCCAGCTAATTTAGAAAACTCAGCAGTAGCCACAGGATTGGAAAAGTCCGTTTCAATTCCAATCCCAAAGAAGGGCAATGACAAAGAATGTTCAAATTGTTGCACAATTGCACTTATTTCACATGCTAGCAAAGTAATGCTCAAAATCCTTCAAGCTAAGATTCAACAGTATGTGAACTGAAAACCTCAAGATGTACAAGCTGGAATTAGAAAAGGCAGAGGAACTGGAGGTCAAATTGCCAACCTCAACTGGATCATAGTAAACGCTAGAGAACTCCATAAAACATCTAATTCTGCTTCATTAGGGCTTCCCTGGTAGCTCAGCTGGTAAAGAATCCACCTGCAATGCAGGAGGTCTTGGGTTGGGAAGATCCCCTGAAGAACGGAACATCACCTGGAGAAAGGAATGGCTCCCCACTCCAGTATTCTGGCCTGGAGAATTCCATGGACTCTATAATCCATGAGGTCACAAAGAGCCAGACAGGACTGAGCAACTTTCACCTTCACTTTTCTGCTTCATTGACTACACTAAAGCATTTGACTGTGTGGATCAAAACAAACTGCGGAAAATTCTTAAAGAGATGGGAATACCAGACCACCTTATCTGCCTCCTGAGAAATCTGTATGCAGGTTGAGAAGCAACAGTTAGAATTGAACATGGAACACAGACTGGTCTGGGAAAGGGGTGAGTCCAAGATTGCTGGAAGAAATATCAATAACCTCAGATACGCAGATGATACCACCCTTATGGCAGAAAGCAAAGAGTAAAGAGCCTCTCGATGAAGGTGAAAGTGAAAGAGGGGCGTGAAAAAGCTGGTTTAAAACTCAATATTAAAAAAACTGGTTGGATGGCATCGCTGACACAGTGGACATGAGTTTGAGCAAGCTCTGGGAGATGGTGAAAGACAGGGAAGCCTGGCATGCTGCAGTTCATGGGGTCACAAAGAGTCGCATACAACTGAGCAACTGAACAACATGTTAATTGCCCTAGCAAGCTCCAGTCACAGAGGACTGTGGTTCAATGTCGCAAGGACAGCTGAAGCACCCTAATCTTTTCTCATCTTTTGACAGAGTGGCTAGAGCACTGTTTGTGTGGTGCACTCAGTCACTCAGTGGAGTCTGACTCTTCGGCCCCAGGACAGGGGCCCACCAGGATCATCTGTCCATGGAATTCTCCAGGCAGGAATAGTGGAGGGCGCTGCCATCTGCCCAGAGATCAAACTCATGTCTCCTGTGTCTCCTGCATTGGCAGTCAGATTCTTTTCCACAGAGCCACCTGGGAAGCCTTGCTGGGGCACTGGTGTAACCAAAGGTAATCTGCTCTCTATAGAGGCCACTCTTGGGTTCTTCAAAGCAGAGGTTATTTTAGAACTCAAGGGAAGAAGAGAAAAGTGATTCTGCTACTTGCCTTAAATGTGTTAATCGTATTTTTTCTAATTTATAATGACAAATAATTTATTTTAATCATTTTTTAAATTGAAGTGTAGTTGCTTTACAATGTTAGTTTCAGATGTACCACAAAATTATTCAGTTATACACAAATATATATTCTTTTTCACATCATTTTCCCTTCAGTTCAGTTCAGTTGCTCAGTTGTGTACAACTCTTTGCGACCCCATGAATCGCAGCACGCCAGGCCTCCCTGTCCATCACCAACACCCAGAGTTCACACAGATTCACATCCATCGAGTCCATAATGCCATCCAGCCATCTCATCCTCGGTCGTCCCCTTCTCCTCCTGCCCCCAATCCCTCCCAGCATCAGAGTCTTTTCCAATGAGTCAACTCTTTGCATGAGGTGGCCAAAGTACTGGAGTTTCAACTTTAGCATCATTCCTTCCAAAGAAATCCCAGGGCTGATCTCCTTCAGAATGGACTGGTTGGATCTCCTTGCAGTCCAAGGGGCTCTCAAGAGTCTTCTCCAACACCACAGTTCAAAAGCATCAATTCTTCGGTGCTCAGCCTTCTTCACAGTCCAACGCTCACATCCATACATGACCACAGGAAAAACCATAGCCTTGACTAGACGGACCTTAGNCCTCCCAGCATCAGAGTCTTTTCCAATGAGTCAGCTCTTTGCATGAGGTGGCCAAAGTACTGGAGTTTCAACTTTAGCATCATTCCTTCCAAAGAAATCCCAGGGCTGATCTCCTTCGGAATGGACTGGTTGGATCTCCTTGCAGTCCAAGGGACTCGATTAGGGAAATGCAAATCAGGATAACAATGTAATACTCCTTCAGATTCACTAGGATAAATATAATAAGACGTAACAAGTATTGGTAAGGATTTGGAAAATTTTTTTTTTTCACACAAAAGCTTGTACACAAATATTGATAAAAGTTATTGATAATAAACCAAAGTGGAAGCAACCAGTCACAAAAGATTAAATGTTGTATGATTCTATTTATAAAAAATGTCCAGAAGAGGCAAGTCTGTAGAGACCAAAAATAGATTAGTGGTTGCCTAGGGCTGAAGAGAGTTAGAGACTATGTAGTTAGGGATTTTTAGTATATGAGTGTGTGTTTTTGGCCTAACAAACATATTTTAAAATTAGATAATGCTAATGGTCACTTAACTCTGTGATTATACTGAAAATCATAGGATTGCACCCTTTAAAAGGATAAATTTAATGGTATGTGAATTATGGCTCAATAAAAGTATTATATGAATCAATGGATTATAAATATAAGAGTTTATTTCTGGACTGTCAATTCTGATGAGCTAATGCCTTGAACTAATGCTGTATTTATATGATTACTCCTGCTTTTATAATAAAATTTGAAATCAAATAGTCTTCCAACTTTGTTGTTTTCTTTCACAACTATTTTTGAATATTTTGCATTTACACTCCCATACAAATTTTAGGATTAGATTGTCATTTCCACAAAAACGACTACTACGGTTGATAAGAGGTGCACGGAATTTATAGATCAGTTGGCAGTTACTGTGTTGACAATATGAAGTCATCCAACTCATGGTCATGGAAAGTACCTTCATTTATTTAGATCTCTAATAATCTCAGTAATATTATGATTTTCAGTATGCACATCTTACATACTTTTGTTAAATTTAGTCCTAATAATTAAATTAGAGGCTACTGTTAATAATAATGTTTTCATAATTTATTTTTAGTATTTTCATTGCTAGCATACTGAAACACAGTTGACTTTTATTTTATTGATCTTGTAGCAATACAATATGACCTTCCTTAACTTATTTATTGGTTCTAGTAGATTTTGGGTGTGTGTGGATATTAGAAGATTTTCTACAAATAAGAGTATGTCATCTATGAATAAGAATATTTTATATTTTTCCAATCTGGTTGTACTTATTATAAATGAAAATTTATTATTTTAATTACCACCACCACCATCATCACACGTCAAGATCAGACATTATTGCTTTGCCCCAACGGTAAGAGGAAAGCACTCAGGCTTTCACTAAAAATGATGTTAGGTGAAAAATTTTGTGTATATTTCCCCATTAAGAATTTGAGAAATTTTTCTTGCGTACGTAATTTGTTTAAAGTTTTTATTACAGTAGATGTTAGAGTTATCAAATAATGTTTCTGTATCTAATGTGATCATGTTTTTAATCTTTTAGTTTTTAATAAAGTTTATTACATTAATTGATTTTGGAGTTTAAGACATCCTTGCAGCACTAGGACAAATCCTTTTTTATTATAGTGTTTCTTTTTCTATATTGTTGCATTTGTTTTGCCAATATTTTATTTTTTCCCAGAAATGATAGTGATTTTATTAAATAATTTTCCTCATTACTTACTTTCTCATATGTCTCCATCTTGCATTTCCACCAAGGTTGTAGTTTTTCTGCCGTATTCAGCTTCTTTTTAATAAAATTATTTATTTTTAATTGGAGGATAATTGCTTTACAATCTTGTATTGATTTATGTCATCAGTTCAGTTCGGTTGCTCAGTTGTGTCTGACTCTTTGCAACTCATGGACCGCAGCATGCCATGCCTCCCTGTCAATCACCAAATTCCAGAGCATGCTCAAACTCATGTCCAACGAGTTGGTGATGCCGTCCAGCCATCTCATCCTCTGTCGTCACCTTCTCCTCCCACCTTCAGTCTTTCCCAGCATCAGAGTCTTTTCCAATGAGTCAGCTCTTTGCATCAGGTGGCCAAAGTATTGGAGTTTCAGCTTCAGCATCTGTCCTTCCAATGAATATTCAGCACTGATTTCCTTTAGGATGGACTGGTTGGATCTCCTTGCAGTCCAAGGGACTCTCAAGAGTCTTCTCCAATACCACAGTTAAAAAGCATCAATTCTTTGGTGCTCAGCTTTCTTTATAGTCCAACTCTCACATCCATACATGATTACTGATAAAACCATAGCCTTGACTAGATGGACCTTTGTTGGCAAAGTAATGTCTCTGCTTTTTAATATGCTGTCTAGGTTGGTCATAACTTT
>SJYV01036138.1:2247-14091 GCA_006410875.1 Neotragus pygmaeus | reverse complement strand
AGGGTCATCAGGGGAGTGAGAACACTGCAAGATGGTTATCTTGACAAATTCTAAAAATGATAAGCAGTGATGGTGGCAAGCAGGGAGGGAAAAGATAGCACATTAAAGGACACTGTTATTCCTGTAAAGCCACCAGTACAGACTGCTGGTTCCTAACCAACAGAACACACTGAGCTCACCTGAAGAGCTTCTGAAAAAGACAAACACTATCAGCCTTCTAGAGACCCGGATCCAGGAGGTCTAGCACAAGGCCCGGCACATGCTTCTGCAGGCGCTCTGAGCCTGGGCCTCCGGCTCTCCAGGCACCAGGCTGCGACTCCGCGTGAGGCTGGGAGCTGTGTGCCCCACGTCCTTCTCCACTCCGCCGTGTCTTCTCACAGCCCTGAGCAGGCTGGCGTGCTCCCCCATGGGTATCTGACACTGACGTCTTCTCATAAAGTTGGGTGCCAAGTCATTCTTCTTTCCTGTAGAGTCTAATTCTCACTGTCACTATTTCCCTTCTACACTTAATATATATAACAGCAGGAACAACAAAAAGTTAATATAGCTTTCAGAGAATTCTTGTTCTTAATGACAAACCAACCTCTTAATTTGCTAAATATGGGGCAAACTTAAGGTCACATTATTGAAAACATGATCTGGTTTTATAATATGGTACTTCATAAACGATGTTCTAACTGGGTAAGAGCTAGAGAGAATCTTAAAAATGATGCCCTCAATGTGCCCATCATACAGGAAACAGAGGCATAGAGGGGGAAATGACTGCCCAGGGTGTGCCCCTGGTGCTAGCGGCAGAAGGAAGTGGGCAAAGACCCAAAGCTGGACTGGACTCTCAGGTGCTGCTCAGCCAGTCCATTGTTTCTTCTCTATCACTCTTTCAGCTGTCTCCCCGCCCCTCAAATCACAGCAATTAATGTCTGCACAGAACTGGTGTCTGTAAGGCCCTTCTTTTTCCCCTTAAATAGAAACAGGTCTACTCATACCATGAAGCTCTGAGCTATGCTAACCCTATTGTGTCTCCACAGTACACATGAGAAGACTGCTGTGGAGGCCTCACAAAGTCTCTCTCTCTCTTTTTTTTTTAAGTTGAAGTATAGTTGATTTACAATGTTGCATTAGTTTCTGGTGTACAGCNATGCTAACCCTATTGTGTCTCCACAGTACACATGAGAAGACTGCTGTGGAGGCCTCACAAAGTCTCTCTCTCTCTTTTTTTTTTAAGTTGAAGTATAGTTGATTTACAATGTTGCATTAGTTTCTGGTGTACAGCAAGTGACTCAGATATGTATCAACATACGTATGTATCAACATATGTATGTATCTGTATGTATATTCTTTTTTAGATTCTTTCCCATATAGATTCTTATAAGATACTGAATACAGTTCCCTGTGCTGTATAGTAAGATGTTGTTGTTTATTTTATATATAGCAGTGTATACAAAGTCCGTTCTTCACAGCAAAGGAAAAAGAGACTGATAGGGAAAGGAACTCCAACAGTTTTGGAGTTTCTATTACATTCAAGGGACACGGCTGTGTGCTTGCCTAAGAGTTCAAGCCCCTACTGTGTGCCAGTGGAAGAATACTCTATGTCAGTTTCCACAACACTGTGCTTTAGGCATATTAGGCACAACTCACAGAGGAGGAAAGTAAGATTCTCAGAAGTCACTCATAGCTATCCAGCAAGGGAGGAAGCAGGCTTATCATCAGACGCCAGGCCTAGCCTGCCAAAAGCCCAACACTGAAAGCTCATACCACCCCCTCTGTATAGACTGTGGCAGGCAGCACCATGGCCCCCCAGAGATGCCCACCCCCCAACCTCCAGACTCTGACTGTATTATTTTACGTGGCGAAGGGACTTTGCTGGTATAATTCAGTGAAAGCTCTTGAGACTGGGAAACTCCCTTGGATGATTCAGGTGGGCCTGATCACAAGGGTCCTTGTGAGAGAAAGAGGGAGGTAGGAGAGGAGAGTCAGAGAAGCGGATGCGACAAGGGACGAGCAGAGCTTGGTGTGAGGCAGGGTCAGGAGCCCAGCGAGTGGCATGGCCTCTGGAAGCTGCCAAGAGCAGGGGCAGAGAGTCTCCCTTGGAGCCTCCAGAGGCAACACAGAACCAGTCCAGGCTTCTGACCTCCAGAAAGATAAGCTCATACATGGTTGTTTTAGGTAAGATTTAGTTGTGCTAAGGTACTACATTTGTAGCAATATGCTAAGTAGCATTAGGCTACTAATACAGCACTCTTTTTGCCTCTTAAAAGGATGTGATTTTGTAAATAAGTTCATTTAGAAAACAACTTACGGTCACTAAAGGGGAAAGGTGGGGGTGGGGGGAGGGATAAATTAGGAATTTGTGAGTAATATCTACACATTATATAAAATACATCCCAGTGGCTCAGCAGTAAAGAATCTGCCTGCAATGGACACTTGGGTTCGATCCCTGGGTTGGAAAGATCTCCTGGAGGAGGGCATGACAACCCACTCCAGTATTCTTGCCTGGAGAATCCCATGGGCAGAGGAGCCAGGTGGGTTACAGGCTGTGGGGTCACAAAGAGTTGGACATGACTGACGCATCTGAGCACACACACACATACATATATAAAACAGCCACACAACAAGGACCTATTGTGTGTATATATATATGTATATGCATATGTGTGTATATATTGTATANGGGTTACAGGCTGTGGGGTCACAAAGAGTTGGACATGACTGACGCATCTGAGCACACACACACATACATATATAAAACAGCCACACAACAAGGACCTATTGTGTGTATATATATATGTATATGCATATGTGTGTATATATTGTATATGCATGTGTATATGTATATGCATATGTGTGTGTATGTATATGCATGTGTGTATGTATATGCATGTGTGTATATGTATGTATGTTTGTATATATACTTGAATAGTTTTGCTGTACACCTGAAACTAACACAACATTGTACACCAACTAAACTTCAGGAACAGCAAATAAATATTTAAAAAAGGATTTTAATACAACTCTGTACTGGCGTGCTATTGCTAAGTCACTTCAGTCGTGTCCGACTCTGTGTGACCCCAGAGACAGCAGCCCACCAGGCTCTCCTGTCCCTGGGATTCTCCAGGCAAGAACGTAAGACATACCAACTAAACTTGAGAGCCCGTCCCTGCCCCCACCAATTTCAAAACCATAAAGGCTAATCAGAAATGCCATATGAACATTCTTACAAAGAAAGCTCACCTCAAACCAGATAAAATTTTAATTATTAACTAGGACTCCTATGATCTAATTGGACAAGCATTTTCTTGCACCAACCTTCAAGCGCAGGAACAGTTTATACTTTTTTCCCATTCTAAATAAAATAACCTGTTTCTATAAATAAGAGTCCAGTTTGAAAACAAAACAAACAAAACTTCTTTCTTATTTTACACTAAAATGTGGGACAGTGGACAAGGTGCCGCTGCCCTGGCTCACCTGTCTCCCCAGCTGTAAACCCAAGAGAAGCTCTGAGCCTCTGCCTGAAGTGCAGGGGGCCGAGGCGGGGGCTCCAGACCCAGGAGCTGCCTTGGGGGGGCAAAGCAACCCATGGCCTGGACTGCTATGTGGGGGTCCCTGGCACAGCACCATTCCACCTGTCTCCTTGCTTAAGCTTGGCGGGCCTGGACACCTGGTCCTGCAGCATCATGGGCGCCCACTGACTGCCGGGGTCTGTGCTTAGGGGTCATCCGGCCCGCACACTTGGTGCCAGCTCATGAGCTGGGCCATGGGGCTGCCTGCCCAGGGCACCATCGTGGAAAGGAAGTGAAGCTCCCAGTGGTAGGGGAAGGTTTATAGTTGACAGTGTGCTTTAAGCATAAAGTCTGGTTTGTGTATGAAAAGCACAGCCATACCCCTGCTTGCAGTTCCTGAACTTTCCTCCCTCTCTCCCCTTCGTGGCTGACTTTGGTCAATGATCAGACACTTTTCCAGAGCGTTCTTGAGCACAGCTGCTGATATTGTTCTCAGGGTATTTCATGACAAAGGATGGTGACCACAGTAGGGCAAATGCTTCTCGGGCAGGAATTTACCCAGAGGAGACAGGCAGGCATTTCCCTGCACAGCCCTTGTGACGACACCAGGCGCCACGAGGCTGGGGGGAAGCTGCGTGTGCATGCCGAGTCACTTCAGTCACAGCGGACTCCGCGCCACCCACAGACTGCAGTCCACCAGGCCCCTCCATTCCTGGGATTCTCCGGGCAAGAACACTGGAGTGGGTTGCCATACCCTCCTCCAGATCGTCCCAACTCAGGGATCGAACCAGGGTCTCCTGCATTGCAGGCAGATTCTTTACTGACTCAGCTACGAGGGAAGCCCAAACAAAATTAATTTGTACATTGAGAATGGCCTCCCTGGAGAAGGAAATGGGAACCCACTCCAGCATTCTTGCCTGGAAAACCTCACGGTCAGAGGAGCCTGATAGGTTAGTCCATGGGGTCGCAGAGTTGGAGACGACTGAGCGACTTAACCGTCACTGTTACTGTCTGTCGGCATGGGCTGGAGTCCTCTCCTGCACCCAACGCTGGCTTGGCCTTGGATTTGGGAAGACCTGACACACAGTGAATAAACTGAAAAGCAAACACATTCTAATGACTATAGCCTAAATTTCCCGAAATGTATGTGTAGACATCCTTCCCATTTAGAGCTTATTATGGGTGGACATCACCCACCTCTGCTGAAGTCTTCAACTAACTTATCAACCTTACTGATGACTTCGATATGAATGACTCGTAGGAGATGCCAGTTCGATCCCTGGGTTGGGAAGATTCCCTGGTGGGGGAAATGGCAACCCATTCCAGTATTCTTTCCTGGGAAATCTCACGGACAGAGGAGTCTGGTGGGCCACAGTCCATAGGGTTGCAAAGAGTCAGACATAACTTAGTGACTAAACCACCGTCATCCTAGGACTAGCTAAGTCTGGGAGACACTATGTGATAAAGAATATAAAACTTATGAGTAAACATTAATAACCAAATGCTCTTCCAATCAAGGGAAGATTTTTATCCTCTTTCTGGGGAAGTATAAGTATTTAGATGACTCCATGGCCATCCACACTGGTTGCTGGCTGGGTCCTGTGAGGAAGAACCCTTGCTCAGCATTCTGGTTCCCTGAGTATCTATCCTGGCAACCAACCCGCAGAATGAGAACCGGACTTGAACCACTGCAGTCTGGATTAGAGTCTCGATTCTGTCACTTCCTTTCTAAGCATGTCACTGGGTAACTCACTTTGGCTCTCTGGGCCTCAGTTTTCTCATCCTGAAGATGGAGATAAGGGTTGGCTAACTAGCATTGAAAGGATTATAAAACTGAGGTGTACAGGAGGGCTTTATTGAGCTTTAGTAACTGTGGACGGACAGACAAATGTCAGATCGCCACTAACACGCGGTTCTCCATGCACGGACCCTCCTGTCCCCACATGCTCAAGTCTTGTCTGTAAACACAGTGGCCGCCGGTGTGGTGGGACCAGAGGGGAACAAGAGTGCTTGGCTGCCTGAACTTCCCGAGGATGACCAGAAACACCCAAGAAAAATACTTTTCTCCTAAGACAAGCTTTATTTCAAAATTCAAGTTACATGCCAAGAAAATGCTCAACTACTGCAGGAAAAAAAAAAGAATTTACTTCACAGAAAACAAAGTATCAGGGAATGTGCTCTCCCAGGGACTTGGGAAAAGACCTTTAACTCTGGCTGAAGATTAACAATGATAACTATTAAACTGGATGCTTACTGTTAGTTAAGATACCTGCATTTGGAAAAGTTGGGAAGGAATCTGGTTGCCCTTGCTTTACTTAGGGCCAGAGAGCGCAATATACCCTATCCCAGTCCCCGGAGGGGGATGTGGCTGAGAGCCCACTGTGTGCCAGACTTTCCACGTGTTACGAGACGGCTAAATTCTCACTTCAGCTCTCTAAGAAATTCCCCCCTATTTTGTAAAGCTACTCAGCGAAACCAAGTGCCTGCCCAGGATGGCATTGCTACCTGATTTTATATCCTGCTTGGCTTCCCTAGTGGCTTAGATGGTAAAGAATCTGCCAGCAACGCAGGAGACCCGGGCTGGGTCCTTGGGCTGGGAAGATCCCCTGGAGGAAGACGACAGGGCAGCGCACTCCAGTGCTCCCTCCGGAGAGTTCCATGGACAGAGGAGCCTGGCGTCCAGGGGGCTGCAAACAGAGGACACGACTGAGCGACTAACACTTTCTTTCACTCTGGACCCTTGTGAGGCGAAAAGTGCCTGGGAACAGCAATAACATTTATTCAAGAAGCACATTTCCTAATTTGGCTTTGAGATGGTTATTAGCACACAGCATTCCTTTCTTATGGGTGTGATCAGTTTACATAACAGAAAGTTGAATCCCGGGCTGAGAAGCAGATTCTTTCAAATCTCAACAACGACCTTCTGTTGCATACCTTCCTGTTTCAGGGACACGTCTGCATGAAGACATAGGGCCCGCGTAGAATCAAGAAGCCATGGGAGAATGACTGCCGTCTGTCTGTCTCCCTGCCAGCATTCCCGCCCCCCGACCTCCCAGTACACAGGGAAGATCCCATTCTTAGCTGAACTTCAAAACACACACGTGACAATAGAATCATTGTTCATATTTCGATGATCCTCAAGATCACCTTTGAGTTTCTTAATCAATTTCCCATTAAAAAAAAATTCTACTGGTTTATACTTGAGATAGTGGTATCAGCCCGTGAAAATAATAAAATACTCCTAAACCCTAGTACTTTCGACATACCAAGTTGCATATTTTACCACCCAGTTTAAAGAATCAAGTCACAGATTATATATATTGTCTATTTCACAGAGTAATAGTTAACCAAAAATTTAATAACTTTGAACT
Source organism: Neotragus pygmaeus (assembly GCA_006410875.1). Taxonomy (NCBI): domain Eukaryota; kingdom Metazoa; phylum Chordata; class Mammalia; order Artiodactyla; family Bovidae; genus Neotragus; species Neotragus pygmaeus. Next base: position 7,223 of record SJYV01036138.1, on the reverse strand, counting down.
TTGTATGATTAAGTTAACTGAGTGTAGGTTTGATTTCTATTCTGACAATAAGTTCTCATGTTGAAGCCATCGTCAACGACTGCCTACGCTCACCTTTAACCTCAAGCAAAAGGTTTGTTCCATTCCCTATCATACTCCAATCGAATGCCTGTAAGCGCCGCTTGCTTAGTAGGTTAGAGGCTAGTCTTCATCCCAAGGCATCAGAGAAGGTATGACGGATCTGTTCCAAGGGTCACGGCTGCTCCAGCCGCCCTCTCGGCGTCCTTCTATACCCATCCACATGGGATTTCATAAAACTTCTTCAGACTATTAAAAGCATTCTAAATATTTTCCTGATTCTGAACTATAGCTACAGCTTTTTCTCTGACAACACAACTCAGGTATCAACACTTTGCTGAGAGTCCATGGGACTGTAAATGCTTGCACACTCAGTTGAGCCCTTGAATACAGACTTAGAACAATTCTATATCAGAGCTGGAGAGAAACTGATATACCCACCTCTACAAACACCCATCATTTTCTACAAACCAGACACCCACAGTCCTCAGGGGAGAAAGGAGCTGCCTGAGGTCCCAGAACCTCCTGGTGGAGCCTCATTGTCCCAGATTCCCTCCCATCTTATGTGGCTCTTATGTGGCAAGTCAGTCTTACATGGCAAGTCCAAGTTTAGCACCACAAGAGTGGCAAAGCTTCCTCATTCACTTGCATATCCATCTCGTGCCTATTACAAGCCCTGAAACACAGAAGCAGCTCAACAAACTGGGGATAGGCACAGGAAGAGAAAAGCCAGAGGCGTGCAAGGAAAAATCTAGAAGAGAGATTACAACGTTGAGATAAGTACAAACAAAATGCCATGGGGGTTCAGAAGGCAGTGGCTCATGGAGTGGTTCAGTGTCCAAGCTCTGAAGTCACCCATGCTAAGCTTTTTCATTCAGGCACTCAACAAATATTCAGTGAGGATCTACCTGGTGCAGGGAACAGATAGATGAGCAAGACAAACAGAGGCCCTAACCACAAGCAGAGAATCAAACAAGGAAGTCAACCGTTCATTTCCGCTGGTGACAGATTCTCCTATGGAAAAACCAAAGCGGTAATGTAACAGAAGACAAGTGCAGGAGGAGACAAGGTCAGACAAGGCAGCCACGTCTGGAAAGCGTCTTTAAGGAAGTAACACTTAAGCTGAGACTACAGGGGACCCACGGTGTGACCCTAGGCAGGATACACAACCTCTCTGGGACCCCGTTTCCTTCCTCATCTGGATTAGGAAGGCAAGGCCAAGCACCTCACGGGGCTGCAGGAATGTGATGCAAAAGTGCATGGAGCTGGATCACCTGCACACACTTCGCAGATACTGTGGCTACTGTCATTCTCAGGAGGCTAGAGACCCGTGGCAAGTGCGAACGCTCAGGTCAGCACCGAGATGCAAGCTCTGGGCAGGACCCCACTGTGTCCATCACCCGCCGGCCTCTTGCCTACCAGAAGGCTCGCTCCAGGGCTGGAGCCCGCCCTGCGCCCGGAGCCGGGGCGCGGGGTCGGCGCCTCCCGGCCACCCNCATCCTCTGTTGTCCCCTTTTCCTACTACCCCCAATCCCTTCCAGCATCAGAGTCTTTTCCAATGAGTCAACTCTTCGCGTGAGGTGGCCAAAGTACTGGAGTTTCAGCTTTAGCATCATTCCTTCCAAAGAACACCCAGGGCTGATCTTTAGGATGGACTGGTTGGATCTCCTTGCAGTCCAAGGGACTCGCAAGAGTCTTCTCTAACACCACAGTTCAAAAGCATCAATTCTTCAGCGCTCAGCTTTCTTCACAGTCCAACTCTCACATCCACACATGACCATTGGAAAAAACATATCATATATAAGATCCCTGGTGGCTCAGACAGTAAAGAATTGGTCTGCAGTGCAGGAGACCTGGGTTTAATCCATGGGTTGGGAAGATCCCCTGGAGAAGGGAATGACTACTGACTCCAGTATTCTTGCCTGGAGAATTCCTTAAAAAGCCATGCTTTAAGTTCTCCCTGCACCCCCTACTCTGCAACACACGTGGTGAAGGGCTTGCAGGGTGTCTTGGCCCAGGCTAGGGAGCTGAAGGAGACAGCTGGAGGGAGGCTGCACATGGGCAGTGCCTGGCAAGTAATTTACCCCAATCCCTCTCCCCTTCTTGCTGGCCTGGCTGGTCCACGGCACAGAATCTGGGCACCAGATGTTGAGCTTGGTTAAAGAATAGCTTGGGTCATTTTTTTAAAAAGAGGTTTTGTCCAAGAAAGTGGCCTGCCAGGATAAGGACTATGCATCCTTAAGAGACGTGTTGGATTCCAAGAGCCAAAGTTGAGGAGGAGGGTTCAGAGAACATCCAGAAAAAGTACTTTATTATTATCTCTCAGTCCTCCCAGAAATTCTGTGGGATAGCTATTATCTCCAAAACTCAGGGGTGCTGATAACAAATGTAATTTATTTGTAACCTGGTTCAGACGGCCTCTGGTGTTGGCACCCGGGGTCATAGGAGACCCTGACCACAGAAGAAGGTGACCCTACACCCTGGACTCTAGCCTTCGCTCCTCCTTCAAGAGCTCTTTGGGATGGCCCTTGAAGGGTGATCACAAACAGGCTTCTTTTGCCTTCCAAGTCTGGTTCCCGCTGCCTCAGACTTCCCGTGTCCACATACAGGACTCCAGATACAGCTGGGTCACACCGTTGTCCCGCTGACCTCCCAAATCCCTGCCTCCTCTTGACTCGCCAAGCTAAGTGTTCCTCCTGGGCGTCAGGGGGTGCGTGCTGAACCGTGGGTGATATTACCATCCTGTGCCTCCTGATTGGGTGCTTTTCATCTCAGCACCGGTGATCCGATGGCTTTTTCAGTTGCAGAGCGCTACACAACATTCCAGGACAACCGAAAGAGATGATTTAACAACCCATTAATCTTGGCAGTGCCACACGGAAAATGGCAACCTGGATCTAAATTTAGGTCTGTCTGGGTCCCTCATCTAATCTGTCTCTGTTTCTACAGAGATATGCATATTGTTTGTATGCATGGAATAAAGATGAAAAGGAAAGTCAACATCTTAACTTGTGGGGGTGGGTATTATGGTTTTTAAAAGTTATTGAAAATAAAGTGAGAATAAAATTCACAAAGTTTTTTAAATGATAAAATTGATACATGAGGAGTCTAGGCAAAATTGTTAAAGCAAAGGTCCAAAAGATGGGAATAACAGGTTGGAAGACAATGTCAGTTTTCAGGCAAGAGTGTTGGCTGATTAAGCCATAGACCTGTTATCTTAGATTAGTTTTCATGTAACTTTGACTTCATTTGACATGTAAAACTAACAAATTCCTTTATGTTAAAAAAATAATAATAACTTGAAATGTCTTTTAAAAAAATCCTAAAATTTTATTATTGGTTTAAATGCTAAAAAATTCATTTCTTCCCTGACTCAGCATGAAACTCATGCTGCATTGAAAATTAAAAGGTGGAAAGATACACCTGGCAAATATTAACAAAATTAAAGCTGAGAATGGTATATAAGGAGGAGACAGATACCTTGAGACGAAAAAATTATCACTACATAATAAAAGGATCATTTTTACTGGGAACATATGTTCTAAATTTGTGCACTAGTAAAGTAGCATCAAATTATATGAAAAAATAAAAGAGTAAGGGATAAATCCATCATAATAGGTAAGTTCATTCTCTCAATTATTAAGTTAAATGAAAAATTAGTAAAGATAGAGTACTTGAACAAAATATTGATGTGTTGGGCAATTAGTGTGATGTGCAATAAACTTCAATAATACACGTTTTTCTTGAGCACATGTGGATACTTTACAAAAACTGACCATGTGTTAGCCCACAGAGCAATTCTCAACAAATTTCAAAGAACTGATATTATGTAAACCACATTTTGTTTTCTGACTGAAATTCCATAAAGATAAGATTAAATTTTCCATACATCTGAAGATTGAGAGAATATATCATAAGGGACATTTAAAATTTTAGTACCATCCATGATGATAATAGATATCAGCTGTTGTGAGATAGAGCAAAAGCAATACTTAAGAGATTTATAGCATTAAAGGTTACATTAGAATAGTCTGAAAATTAGTAAGCAAAACTCCTAACTTAAGATACTAGGATGGTGAAGGAAATGGCAACCCACTCCAGTATCCTTGCCTGGGAAATCCCATGGACAGAGAAGTGTGATAGGCTACAGGCCATGGGGTCACAAAAAAGCTGGACTTGACTTAGCGACTAAGCAACAAGATACTAGAAAATAAAATAATTCTTTAAAAAGTATAAAGAACGAAGAGTAGAAATCAAAGAAACAGAAAACAAACATCTGACAGACTTAAAGCCAACAAAATTGATTCTTTATAAAGAATATTTATTTAGATATATTAATGGAAAAGGCACAAATAAGGGAGGGAATGAAATGGGGAACATACATATAGACAGAGGAAAGACTTAAAAGATAACAAGTGAATATCATGCTCAACTCTGTGCCAATTAACTTGAAAATTTAGATAACGTTGACAAATTTCAAAGAAAAAAAACCAGGAAAAAAGAAAGTAAAACTAGAATCATAGAGAATCAGTAAAGATAGCCCTAAAGAGAAGGCTCTAATTAATTATAGGCAAGTCCTATCAGAGTTTTAGGAAACTCCAAATCATGACATAAGCTATGACACTTATAAGTTCGATATCAAAACCACACAAATATAGCATGGGAAACCTCAGGTCAATTACATTTATGAATGTAGATTAAAAATCCTAAACAAACATTAACAACTGAGCCTAGTCATATATTCTAAAAAGAAGAAGTAAACCAATGGGCTTTCAAATTTCTGGGTTTATTCCAGGAATGCATTTTAATAGAGTAAAAGAAAAAGAAAACATATGATCATTTCAACAGAGGCAGAAAAAGCATTTGGTAAAATTAAACACTCTAAATAAAAACTCTTAGTGAAACAGAATTGCCTTAAT